>JAVCKT010038322.1:3180-87917 GCA_032273925.1 Rhynchotus rufescens
CTTTTCTTTTCTTTTCTTTTCTTTTCTTTTCTTTTCTTTTCTTTTCTTTTCTTTTCTTTTCTTTTCTTTTCTCTCAATTTCTGCTTTTTCTTTCTCACTTTCTACTTTTTTCTTCCTTTTTTTTTTCTTCCTCTCTTTTCATTTTCCTCGCCGTTTTTCCTCCCTCCCTCCCTCTCTCTCCGGCCTCCTAGACAGACTTCCCCGTTCGCGGGAAGCCCCTTTGGCGGCGGGGCGGGCGCTGCGGGGCCCCCGCGGCGGCTCCCGCGCTGCCGCCGGGGGCACGGAGGGAGACACAAAGGGAAGGGACGCCCTGAAAGGCGAGCTCGTCATTAATACGGCCCGCCTTGTAAATGAAAAATGTAACCCTTGTTAATTAACGCTGTTTACATGGGGTACAAGAAACTTAAGAAATGTTTCTACAAAGGGGAAGGAACTGTTTACAAAACTCTTTCAAAAGTGTGACATATTGCTGCAGTTCCAGCACTAAAAAGCCAAACACACTTACTCGCCTTTGAAGTCGGCTGGCTGAGGCAACATTATTTGACTCAGATTCAGATATTGCTTGTGGGTATAACTAATGGCTTTTACCTATTTAGTGGGCTGGGAGGGGCGAGGGCCTGGGCGCCGTGGCCATTGGGTCCCTCCAGAGAGCCGGGCCTGGCTCCCTGCCAGCTCTGTACAATGTCAACATTGAATATTTGAATTCCCAGACTCTATTTAACAAGTTTCTAAATAAATAAACTCATTGTGTGTCTGTGTTTAAAATTATTTCACCTCTTTCATAAAAGCTACAGCATCTTATTACTCTGGCCTCTCAGTCAGCTTTCCCCCCTTTTCTTTCCAAACAAACACAAACAGAGCTGAGCATATTTTTTTACTGCCTTATGTCTCTGCCTCTCGCTGTCCTCTCCCTGTGGCAGTGAGCATGGAGGCTGCTCGGACACCCCACCAGGTACTTACGGGCCTGCTCTGTGCACAGCGCTATCTAATCATAGCGAAAAACAAAGCCAGGTTCAGAAAGTCAGTTAAATATTAATCATTTCTAAAAGGAGGCCCATGTGAGTGCCATTGCCGTAGCAGTGCCCCGTAGATACTCAATCATTTTGGCTGCTCTGCCATAGGCAGGCTCCAGGGACAGCTTTCATTGTTGTTGCCATAAATGGCTATTAGTGTTCATATTCACCTATTCACCCAGTTATTTAAGCTCACATATGTGTGTGTGTATGTCTCTGTGTGCATGTGTGTGTGTTTGTAACATTTGTAACTGCTTTCTCTGCTGTATAAAACCCTATATATACGGAATGCATACGGAAAGAAAGGCAGGTAAAATACATGTGCTATCTGCAGTTGCAGTTAATGTGTGTACTTGTTTAGAGATGAAGAGCAGTATCTATAGATTTCAGGAGGCTGGCAGTCCGTACTCCTACGTATGTGTGTCTACAAAGGCTTCAAATTTTCCTGGACCTGTATATGGAGCACAGAAGTAGCGCTCCTTGCGTGCACCTAACCCCTATACAGGCACCTATACGTTGTTCCCTGACGCGCTTCACAAACGTGCTAATTATGCACTTGTGCAGCGGGGCTATTTGCTTTAAAATATGTATTTACTTCACAAGGCAGCGAGGATGTGCAGGCAGAGGGGCTGTGGCGAGGGCACGCTGCCGGTGCAGGTACCGAGCGCCAGCGCAGAAGGGGAACGTTCGTGGTTGCTCCAGGTGGGAGGGCAGGGAAGGAAAGGGCTTGGGAAGCAGCAGGAGTTTTATAAAGCTCAGCTAATGAAGTCTTGCGCTCAGCAACAGCCTCGCTTTGCTTGAAACCAGTTTCTAAACAGATATACTTCAACTCTGGAGGGGCCTGTTCAGACACTCAGCTTTCCAACCGGGAATTCATCCTATTTGTTTATTTAAACTTTATCTAGGTTTGCTGACATCTTTGGAGCAACTTGGTGCTCTTTTGCGATCATTTAATACAATCAATTTTATATCATTTCAGTTTAGTTAGGCAAGAAAGGGCTTATAGAGAGGCCATAAGTTCCTGCGTGAAAAGCAGGAAGAGATTCAATCATACATGGCTTTTCAAACTGGCAAATATAAGTATAATATTATCCAGCAGGCAGAGCTACAACTAGACAAATGCAGATTAGAAATACAGTTTATATTTTAAGTACTGAAGGCATTTAACTATTAAAACAATTTACTAGAGAGCTGGGCAGATTTCAACATCAGTGGAATTCCTTTTTCTTAATTAAGGCTGGCTGTTTTTCTAAAGATATGAGCTAACCCAAACAGGAATTAATTTAGGGAATTCCTGTAGCCTGTATTATATAGGAGGTCAGAGCAGACCATTCCTCCTGGTTTTATCATCTCTGCACCTAGTTAAAGCAGCGCAGTTTCATATGCAGATGAGACTCAAGGCTGTGGTTGCAGCAATGCTCTTTCAAAAATGAAACGACCTTAAAGAAATTATTGGAGTTTGGCTCAGAGGAGGCTGAGCATCTCACCTCGTACCCGCTGCGCTGCTGCTGCTGCCCGTCCCGGACAAGGCCCGGAGCTGCCTGGGTACCTGGGCTTGTCCTGCCACATTGTGCCCGATGCAGGCCGGGTCTCAAGGGGGCCTTGTCGAGGAGGCAGAAGGTGGAGGAGGGCTGGAGTCACAAAGCTGCGCTTACAGACCCTGCTCTACAGTGGCTTTCCAGTGGTTTCCTGCCATACTCTGGTGCCCTGCTTGGTTACCCCTGCAGTTCTCAGCACGCAGACCAGGAACCAGACACAGCAGATAAGTCAGGAGCGGTCCAAGCCATCAATAAGCACCAGCAAGCGCCTCCAGGAGCCCGCTCTGCTGCTGCCTGAGCTCAGCTGTCAAGCCTTGAGGTGCTCAAGGGGACGAGTGCCAGGGACAGCTGGGCAGAAGAGGCTGCTGGTGCCCATAGGGCCATCCACCACTCTGTGTCTTGCATTGCCAACCTCTGCACAAACATTTAAACGCCCAGGGGATAAAGGCACCAGGCTGGACTGCTCACTGGCTTTCTGTTCCCTCCCCTTTCTTTGCATTTCAGGCCTTGTATCATCCTGGAACTATTTCCAGGCTATAGCAAGGCAGGGTCCTTCTGCAGAGCTCTTGGAAGAAACGTGAGCCACACACTTGTGCTGGAGGAGGGAAGTCAGCCTGCAATGAGTATTGTATTTGGTGCTAAATATCTAACAAAGAGGAAGAAATGTGAGCTAATCCAGGAATAGGAGCTGGGAAGTAAAATACAATTCTTTTTATTTCAGGGTTTAATATTCCACTCTGTTTCAATGAGGCATTATCTTTTAAACTAGGATATATGCAATGAAATAAAACCCCACTACCTTAAGGGAATGTCAAAGCTTGATCTGCAAAATAAAGGAAATTCGAAGTTAAGGCAGAAATGTACCACATGGCCTGCAAGTCCCCGAGACCCCGGGAGGCCGCTGCAGGTCCCGGCTGCTCCTCAGCACTGCGCCAGCCACAACCACCGCGGCGGCGCTCACCGCGGCTCCTTCCACGTCCTCTTGGAAGTCCTGGCTCAACAGTGACGGGCATCGGGGTTTATGGAGGAAGGCTTGCAGGTCTGGGCTTATTTTATAGAATAGAAACATTCTTTTCCCCCCCACTTTTGGCATTGATTCCTAATGTTTAGAAAAGCAAGAGCAAAAACTCCACTCAGAAAACAGATAATAAAAGCTACTTTTTTTTTTTTTTTTTTATTTAATGAAGAGCTACAATATGTTTGAATGTGTGCACAACTTCTAAGGCATGTTTAAACTCTTGACTAAGCTTAAATTACCTGTAATATATTATATAGAATGGAAACTGCTGCACAGCATTAGCCCTTGCTTCCTGACCCAAACCCGTATGCCACTGCAAAGCAATGCGCTCTTCTGTGTCTTGATTATAGTAGGTTTAAAATCAGAAGAGCAAGTCTTCTATAAACAGGTTATTTTTGGCAATTACATCACTAATTATGTATAAAATTTCAAAAAATGTGAGTTATCCTGGCTTGATGTCTGAGAGGGTCACAGAAAATGGAGAGCCTTGAGAACACTGTAATATCATACTATTTTGTCTATTAGATATCATTCGATTAGTAGAATATTGAGATCTTCATATCAGCCAATCTAACAAAATTTTCCAGATGGTTTAAATTTAAAAATTAGCCATAAACGTATTTGGTATAATGCAATTTATTATGAATGTTTACTCTGTGCAGTGGGAAAATGTTTGGTTTCAGAGAGCGCTTGGTTTCCCATGATTTTGCTGCGTAATGTCCCTACTACTGAGACTGTTGATACCGTAGCAGCCTGTAAAGGTCCAAACATGGTTTTGAGCCGCTGAGCTGGACACTGCTCTGAGATGCTGTGCAGGAAGGTGTAACCCTTAACCCTCAGGTGAAGCCTGAAGGCAGCAGGACGTTGTGCAGTACATGAGGAATGGAGAAACACAACAAGGGGTGGAAGAAGTGAATGGCAGATGAAGCTAGAGGATATTTCAAGGCACTTCATTTAGTGCAGGAAGGGAGATTTAAATGATAGCAGCCTCTAGAAAGTCTTTGTGTATTAGTATAAGGTGGCTCACTGTGTCTAAGGGAGGTTCTTCCAGTACCTGGATTTGGAGTCCTGGCTGTGAAGCCTCCCCTCATTCCAGTGGGAAAAGCAGGCCTTAAGTAAGTGCAGGACCTTTGTTCACATCCCATCCTGGCTCCAGATCTGCACTTGTGTAGCTGGGAGCAGTGACTAACCTGGAGCAGAGAGCAAAGCGATGGCTCGTGTTCCAGGAACCAGAGCCCCAGTCGGGCACGGGGGCGTCAAGTGCTCCCTGTGACTGTTGGTCGCAGCAGCGATGCTGGCTAAGCTCAGGCCTCCCTTGAGCGAGCGGCACGTTTGCCTGTCGCTGACTCAGGCCGCGCACCATTCGGGGGCCGTGTTCGGGACCCCGTCAGGGCGCAGTGAGCAGGGGCAGGGCGGTACGGCCATGCCTTGCCGTGCTGTGCCGTGTAGGAGTGTGTGTGAACCTGCTCCGGGAGCTGTGGCGAGGACGGCCGGGGCCTGGGATGCTGCTCTGGGTGGATGTGCCCTTGGCTGGGAAGCTGGGCCGGGCAGCTGCATCTGTGGACAGTCTCCTGCCCCCTCCCCAGGTTTCTGCAGAACCTACCCATGCCGGGAAGGGTGAAATCATTCCTCAGTGCTAAGAAACTCAAAAAGCTCCCCCCCAGAGCTCCTTCACACATGTATTAACACCAAACTGGCAAAGCCAGTGGAAAAGGATTTTGCATTTTGGAAGCAGAACTGGCTAAGTGTTCCTGTGGGCCTGGTCCCAAACCCACTGAAACTCATGGAAGTCGTATCGACTTCGACGACCTCCAAGTCAGGTCTGGTCAGGAGGAATCCGCTTCCCTTGCTACGCCGGGGGGTTTATCAGCAGCTTTTACTCTGTGGTGAGACCCAACATGCGATGTTGTAACAGATACCTGGGTTTACATCAGCGTAAATGAATTAGGTTGACTCTATAATCCAGTCTCATTTAAAAGGCATTTTAGCTCCTAGGATGAAATGTGAACGTCGCTGATGCGGGACCCGCAGCGAACATGCGTGCTGGCTTTGAACCACTCCTCATTCCCACCCTGGGCACCGCAGCGAGCACGTGTGCTACCTTTGCCCCGTTCCCTGCGCCTGCGCTGGGCACCGCAGCGAACGCACGTGCTGCCTTCGCACCGTCCCTCGCGCCCGTGCTGGGCACCGCGCGCCGCGTTGCGGGTGGCAGACACGAGGCCCGCACGGTGCCGCTCACGTGGTGCCGGCCTGTGCTCTGCGTCTCCACTTCCCAAGCACCGCGTCTCTCCACAGAAGCAGGATTTTTATTTTAGACATGAGCACTTGCTGCTGAAAATACCTAGTACTCTAGTAAGGACTGTTGAATGTGTTTTATTGGTGACTCCCCGTTTCATCTCAGAACAAATGGAAGGCGTGTGCTGACCACTGGAAAAAAAAATCACCCTAAATGTGTCTAAAACATGACTTGAGCCATCAATGGTATTTCTATTTCTGATTTAAAAATCATTTATCCTTTCTGATTTATGACCAAAATTCTAAACCTTTCCCTCTAGAAAACTTGCATTTTGAATTTAATGTGGCCACTTTTTCATTACATTTCACATATTTGCACCTTGGTAAGGAATTAAGCAATTCCTTTGTGAGTTTTAAATTTTCCCATCTCTTTGTGGCTCTCTATGCAGGAAAAAAAGGAAACACATTTGAAAGACTTTCCAAGTGGTGTTTTTGTTTTACTTATGTTTATGACTGCAAACCGAGGCATGAAATATCAGTCTAGAATAAGCAACACAGAAAAACAAAAGGATTTCATGGCAATGTCTGCATTAAAAGCACTGCTGTATCCTCATGCTGGGTTTTGCTACCATTTTAGGACTACTATCATTTTCATCAATAATTAAGGCTTGTTAATTGTGGAAGGAAAACAGTATTTTGTGTTTGTCCTGACTCATGTCTTGCATTAAGCGACCCCGGGGGCATCACTGCCCAGGTGGGTGGTGCGAGGTTGGAGGCCCCGCACGGGCAGCACCTGCTGCTCCCCAGTCTGTGGAACATGGAGCTATGCGGGATGTAACGCGACCGGCTAAAGCCAATGGGACCAGGAGCTGAGGAACTGCTGCACAAGGGCTGCCAGGCCACGTGCTGCACAGAGCTGAGGGAACAGAGTTGGGTGTTGTCTTTAACCTATGAGAACAGGCCCAGAAGGAGACAAAAGGTAGTTACGTGTCTTGAACTAATGCCTCAAGTGAAACCCAAACCCAGACCAATCCAGAATGGGTCCCAAGAGTTGGACCTAGAATGGGCTGGAGCAGAGCTTCTCATAGGGTGGTATTGCCAAGCACAGTGCTTGAAGACCAAACGTTGACCAAAACCTAGAAGATTTATTACCAACCTGACATTATTAGGTGTCACTCCTTGAATTAAGCAGCAGCCACAGAACCCAGGCAGGACCGGATGCCTCTTGTGCCGAGCTCTGTGTGAACAGGGGCAGCCTGTGCAGAGCTCAGAGCCCAAGAAGGGCAGGTGAAGAACCAGGCCTGGTGCCCTGTGTGTGCAGCAGAGCATCACCAGAGACAGAACAAAATCCTGCAGACCAGAAATGGGTGAGAGGCTTGGAAGCGGGAGGCTTTCAGCTTGTACACTGCTGGATATGCTTCGGTTTTAATCTTTGGGATTAAACCTCTCCTTTTACCAGTGAACGGCCTCCTTCACCCCATTTTATACGTCCTTATTATTTTTGGCTGCCTCTGTAACCTTGAGTGCTCAAGCTGCATTAAGATGGAGTATCCTTGCAGCATCACCTACTTGCTTGTAAAGAAAATAGTTCTGAGATTGGCTGGGAAGGAAGAGGGCAATCCCGGCACATAATCCAGCACTATAAAATCCCCGGGTTGTGGTTCCAGGCTGCTTTCCGCCTCTGTGCTACAAGAGGGACTCGAGCCGTGTGGCTGGCAAGTGCCAGCAACCAAAATGTCCCCCAAGCCTATAAGGCTTATTAAGGCTCTTTTTAAGTCTGTGCCAATAAAAAGGGCCCATGCAACCTCTGAGTGAGGCTTCGTAAGCTTTATTTTATGTTGGGATAATTTGGAGCCAAACCATCACAGATTTCACATGGAGAAATACCCCACGGAGCATCACAGATGATGGAAGAAATATACTGAGGAAAGAGAGGACTGATAATTTTATGGCTTTTCTTGAAGTTAGGCAGTAAAAAGGGCTTTATTTAACAACTTCTTCACTTCTGACTGCCATTTTGTTACCAATGCAATGGTTTTAAGTATAGTTTTTTTGTAAACATGGAGAAGCTTTGGAAAGTGAGGAGGTAACGGACCAGGTTAGTTCACGTAATTCACACCCAAGCATCCAGTGTTGGATTTTGGATGAGGGTCCTGGTAGGACATGTCGGTGACACGTAGGTCTGCCCTGAACGGTGCTCTGCTGAGCCCAGCAAGGCTGTTTGGCCTTTTGCAGAAGGAGTCCTCTTCCAGCCAAGCAGGCAGTTTGATCCCAATTCACCAAGGGGAAATGTGCACTTTTTTCAGAGGGTGAAGTGTTTCTAACTGGGAACACTTTTAAGCAGCCTGTTCCTTTGGAGAGATTAGCAGGATAAGTCTCTGCTATGTTAGCTCCTCACTTGAATAGTTATTCTACAAACAGCAAGGTTCAGCTTTTAAAAATACACTTTGCAATGTGATAATTCCCACCCATTTTCCTTTGGGAAATCATTCATAGGAAGAAAAGTAAATGTGGTTGGGCCTTAGAGGGAATAGTGACGGTGCATGTGACAACTCAACGTGTTGAGGGGCGTGATTGTGGGATGGGAGAAGACGCTGTCATGACCTTGGCAGGTTGTTTACCAGGCACTAAATCACAGGCATTTCTTCTTCCAGTTATAACTTGTCTAAGGACTCAGATACAGCCTTAAAATCTCTTGCTGGGGTTTTAAATAGAGTTTTACCTTGTCAGTGCTCAATTTCAGCAGCCTGCATGAGAATACATCATGCAGCTAACACAGTAGGAAAGGATAAAGAAAGGAGCAAAAAAATGAAGGGAAAAAGGAGTTTTCATTTTTTTTGACCATATTTCCTTTTCAAAAGTCCCTCCAGCTGTCACAGGGTACTTAGCAGCACAGGAGAATAAGAAAATGCCTGCTGTGTGCTTACCTGTTCATGCACTGTGTGCCTGCGACCACCGGGAAGCCTCAAAGCAGCCCCGATTCCCGGCAGGAAGGGGCTGCCTTGGGGAGCAGGCAGGGCAGGTGGCGGCGGGACGACTGGATCAGCTCTGCAGCACCTTTCTGCACCGGAATGCTGGAGTCATTCTGAGCAAACATGACTGATCAGATTAAGAGATGATTGGTAATTTCCGAATGCTAAATATGCCTTGAATACGCTATTGTTTGTGGTTTTCTCTCCCCAATGCCGTATCTGTTATACCTAGATACACGAGCTCAGCAAGCTCACGTGGCTAAGGCACCTCCGGGTATCCTGACCTCCCCATCAGTCTCGTCCTCGCGAGGCTTAGCGTGACTGTGTGCAACTACATGCTCATTTTTATGTATTCATGTCAGGGTTTGGCACTGCCACTAGCTCCCAAGAGGATTCCAGTGCTGAATTAAGGTACTGGACTTGCTCTGTGGGTCCAGATATATTCCCGCCGTTCCCGATCTGCAGAAATAGCTGTGTGTTCTGTGAGGTAGTGAAGGTCCAGATGAAGCTTGCGAGTGCTGGAGAGAGCTCTGTTGCTTTAGGCTCCCTGCCTATGGAATGACATATCAGAAATAATAAGTCTGAGTCTAAGCTGATGTCTAACAGCATCAGAACAGGCTGGGAGACTTAACTCCTGCGAAAAATGAAAACGAGGAATTTTACAGCAGTAAAAAAAGAGGTTAAGGAAAGAAGAAAAAGGAAAAGAAACAGCAATATGAAAGATGAGAAAAATAAGTCTGTCCAAATATTATTCTCTGCTGCTGTATTTTCATTGAAGTGCTGAATTGATAGAAGTATTGTCATGAATTCACATGAAGCTGGAAGGAGATACTAATTTCAGAAATTGTCTGGATTGTCTTGATACAGAAAATGTTTCAGAAAAAAAAAAATCCATCAACACTTCTACGAGTTTAAATCTGCCAATAGCTTGAAGACATGTTCGGCAGGAGGCTAGCAAGGGAAAGTGTATTGTTACTGTTGGTGCTTCAGCCAAGCTGTCTGGCTCTGGAGTTTCCTATCCCATTCCTCTCCAAGAGCCCCTTTCCTGATGCTTGAGGAGCTCGTGCAGACAGAGCGTCGTGAGGCCCATCAGATGCAGCCTGCCCAGTCATATGTCCTGCAAGCCACAGAAATCATGTAGGTAGCCCGGCTCTGCTTTTGCTTCTTTGTGCTCTAAGGCAGGATCGCAGCCCCAAAGACCAGGTTGCTAAACTGGCCTAAATCCAGAGCAAGGTGGCTGTGGTGCTGACTGGTCACCCTAGCTTAAGCCATGGGCAAGCTGGAGGTAGGTAAGGGGAGTCTTCCCTCGGTCACTCTGCTGCATTCCCCAAAATTTAGAAGTAACTTTATGTTTAAAATAAGAATTGTTCTCTCCCTTTGGGACTTCTGGGTGGCCTCGGGACTGTATTCTGTTGTGAAGTGGCACTCATGTCAGAGCTCCAGATCACAACCTGGCCTTTGCTTTCTGGGAACATCTCTAAGGGTTCTTTACACAGCTCCGTAAGAGCAATGTTTTATTTAGCCATCTCTTGTGCCATTTCCTGACATACAAAGTTATCAAGACTACTCATCAGTCGCCCTAGTGTTTCCTTGCCCACAGAGCAATTACGAAATAATTTTTAGGATAGCTTTCTGTCATTGCAGCTACCCTTTTTTTTTTTTTTTCTTTAAAATCATTTTAAAATATCTTGAAACATGAAGTGCCAACTGAAGAAAAGCAACAGATTGCACTTGAGTTATATCACTGCTGACTTCCTGAGTGTTTATTTGAGGAAAGGCTGTTGAGCTAAGGTGTTAGAAAAAGATGTGGTGCAGAGGAGAGCTTATCTGCTTTTATAATTGCGTGCTAAAGAAGTGGCTTGGGCACCCTTGATGTTGTCGTGGAGCCTTCCAGGTCTCCAGGTGGTGAGTGCTGGATATCAGGCTTCCTTTTGGAGCTGGTTTCTTCCTGTGGCCACACCAGGATTTCGCTGGTTTTCAGGGAATCTGTGTGTGTTTTCAAGCCCAATGTGCCAGCTGCTTTGAGATATCATAGGACTTGGCACGATGGGACACGCAAGAGTGAAAATTACTCAGTGCACCAAAGAAGAAAAGAAATTGCTGGGGTGTTTGCTGCTTCTCCTGGCCATCACCTCCACCCAGGGAGACAGGTCCCTGCTCAGCTGCACTTAATCGCTGTGAGTCCTTTCTTCTGTGAGAAGAAAGTGCAGTCATTGCCTCAATGTTTTCCCTAACAGTACTTGGGATTTTCTGCAGAGTCTGTTGGGAAGGGCCAACCAGCCCATCATCCCCACTGGAGTTTTGTAGAAGCTACAGGAAACCGTGTGTCATTTTGACTAATACCAACTTTTGAGCAAAGTTTTTGCTTGGTCAGTGTTGCCTCTGCTGGCACTGGTTTTTCAGTATTGGTTACAGAATCCCAAAGTAATAGATGGAGGATTTTCTCCCTGTGTGCTTTCCAGATGAGGATGGAGATTAGCTCAGGTGAACAACAAACCGTTTGTCTCTAGAACAGTCTCTTTATCACAGACAAAACACAAGGGGAAGAGGAGCTGGATGCCACATCTTGTCCTACTCTCTGCCACAGCCTGGGGTGCTAGAGCCTATATTCTTGTTTCCTCTTCCAACCCATAATTCTGTCATATTTTGTATATTTTTCACAAAGTACATATAATTAAAAACGATCATTTTGGCTGCAGGTCTAGATCACCATTAATCATAGCAGAAACTAGGGTGTTTCTGCAGGCTAGTGCTTCCCTGCTTGCTAATGCACAATGTGTTTGGGATGCTCGGAAGAAAGGCCCTCTCTTGAAAGCTAAATGTTCCTGCTGGCATTGGAAGTGTTCCTGTGAAGCAGGATTTCCCAGTGCTGCTGCTGGCTCTTTAGCAGGGGAGCTGATAGAACAGCATCATCTACTTCTGCTTTGGTAAATAAGCAATAAAAAGGTGCAAATCCTATAAGAGCAAGTCTCATAAAAAGAGCGCAGAGCTTCAGCTTCCCTTGAAGCGCTTGTCGACCATCCTTGGGAGCGGAGCTGTGTCTGTGTCGTTAGAAGATGTGTGCACCAGGCTGTGGCAGGCAGAGCTCTGCACAGAAGCAATTACTGGAGGGGCAAATTCATCTTCTCGTAACCTGCCCTGGAAGAAAGAGGCTTTGCAGCTTCTGGTGCTGCCATCAGGGCTGTGGGCACCTTTCCGTTACATCCCGCTCTGGTGGGAACCATGGTCTCCGCAGGCTAGAAGGCAGCTCCGGCTTGAGTAAAAGTTCCTGTTGGTGGACAGGGATCCGGACAGGGAACAGGACAGGGATGTGGGCTGAAAGGGGCACCCGGAGAGCTGCCGAGCTTGCTTTGCTCCAGAGCTGTGTCTGGCTGCACAGCGGGCGGTGCGGTCGCCCCGCGACGCTCGGGAAAGCGGCGCCGCGCGGGGCTGGGCGCAGCGGGCACCGCTTTGCGCCTCGCCGCGGCTCCCTCCGCAGCGCCTCTGCAGGCGCGAGCTCAGCCGCCCTTCCCTGCGCTCGCAAGGTCTGCTTGGGAACACGGAGCCTAACTTCTGAGCCGCCTGCGGCGTCGCTCGCAATGAAAACCTGCAAATCTGCGTTTATCTACCTTGGGCAGAGCTGGCCTCAATGAGTTCCCGTGCGCCTTGCTGCTTCACTCGTGGCACTTGTTTATAAGCGCTTGATGCTGACAGCTATTTGATGGTGCCCGATAGTTTTCCTAGGTTAATGTTATATAATAAAGTAAACACAAGCCAAAAGCAATAGTAATGTGATAAACAAAAAATCCAAATGCTGGGTGAGAAATGTAATGGAGCGAGGGCTGAATTCTGGTGGGAGTTTGGTTTAATCTAAAGGTTACAAAAATTTATAATCTGGGTTTAAGTAAATTGGCTCTTCAGTCCCAGAGGTTTTGCTCTTGTACTTCTTGTGCCTCCAAAGCTTCCACTAATGCCGATGGGAGTTTTGGGTGCACAAGAAATGCGGGTTCAGGTACTAAAGTTACAGATTGGCTTGGACCAAAACCCCTAATCCAAATACCTCCAGCTTTTGAAAGCATTTGCCAATTGGATTTGAATCTGGACACAAACATTGTGGCTTGAGCTCATCTGAGCTCACTTACATCTGTGTAAATCTGTAGTATGGCCCCAGTCCAGCAGAGCACGTAAATATGTGCTTAATTTGACTTCAAGGGGACTATTGTGCGCTTAAAGCTAAGCATGTGTTTAAGTGCTTTCCTGGACTGAAGTCCAAATACACTGGAGTCAATGAAATGACACCAAGTAGTGCAGTGCAAGTGAGATCTGAAATGAACCAAAATGTTTGCATTTCTACCTGGAAATGAACACGCTGTTCATATCCTACATATCCTGTATACACTTTGTGTTTTCATCCATCTGCACATAATGTATTCTTTACGGTAACCTGTCCATTCAGTATAGTAAAAAAGAAATATACTTTGAATTTTCCTGCTCTATTACTCATATTTCATGAAATGTGTTCTTATGCCAAGTGTCTGTTTATATATATTTATACATGTTGTTTCTTTATTGATATTGGCAAGATACAAGAAGAAAAGAAATATTTTACAGTTAAAAACTTGTAAACAGTTTTATCCCTCATTTAAAACATTTTTTTTAAGAGTTTACCTGACATGGTCAAATTACTTCAACTTATTTTCAATTTTCACCAATACGAAAAATATTTGTGAAAGGTATAGGTTTAATTTTAGCTACAAATACATGTTAAACTTGTTTACAATGTAAGCAACATTTGCATGTGTCTTTACACTTAACTCCTAAAAAAGGCCATTTTTGCTCAATATTTTACATCCCACTTTTAGTGACTGCTGCACTACATAAAGCTGTCAATGAGTATTTTCACATGCATACATTAACACAGTTTAAAAGGCCATTTATCACTTTTTGACTGCTGCTTAATGCAAAGAAAACGTAAAAGGGTTAACTGAGCTCAAACCTGTAAAGATGATGGAGGCCCAGACTAGTAACAGCAGTTTAAAAATAGACATTTAACAAAAGAAATGCAACAATAAGAATTAGTATTTGTGCCTGTGTCTGATAATTGCAATAGAGACGTCAGAACAGCTGTTTGTTGCAAAGCGGCTCTAGGCTGTTCGTGAAGAAAAGCAGCAAAGTTTGCCATGATCAGGGCTGGTCCCTGTTTAAATAAAACCGGTCTTCTGTCTCCAAATGCTCTAAGAAAGGCTCAAACTGGGATTTGGTGGTCTAAGTTGTGCCCTTTTTGGTTAGGGAAGTTGACTCATGTCTTTTAAACTCACCACTATTTTCTGCTTAGGGTAACCAGATGTCAGATTAGATGTAGGGAACAGCTGGCTGAAAAGTGGGAAAATGTTTGCATGGCAATTTAAGGGGAAAAACGCCGTTGTGTTTTGGTTTTTTGAATCTGAAGGGTCTTCGGCTTTGTGTGGGCGATGCCAGTGCTCAGGTTCCCCCGTAAAGCTGACTGGGGAGCACGTGCGGGCTCCTTGCTCCGAGACCTGCTCTCCCCTGATTCCTGCAGCTTCCCGCTGCGTTACTTTGCTGCACATGTAAGCAGAATTTGGCGGCAGACCTCAAATCAGGCTTAATATTTCTTTAATTTAATGCAGGAATAAACTTTTCTCTAAAATAAAGAGGAATGCTGTTTTGCGATGCGCAAGGCGTTCGATGCCGAAGGCGCTGATGGATGGCATAGGGAGCCCTGCCCTGCTCCGGGACCTCCTCGCTCCTCCTTGTCACCGAAGCAAGCGGCAAAACCCCCGTGCAGAGGCGACCCTGAGAGGACAAGGTTTCCCTTTAAGAAAAATCACTAAAGGATTCAATTACACCATAAATATATTCCGTGGTTGCGAAGTGATTCTTTTGTATGTACAGCCAAACCCTGAATTCCTTTTCAAGTGAGTGACTGTGTGAGGATTGATTACAAGCTCTGCTTTAAGTTACATCAGAATAACCCCCCTACAGTAAAATGCCCTTCCTCCCCATTTCCTTGACAGGGGTGGCAGGAGGGGGCCGAGCTCCCGGCCCCGAACGTGCCCACGGCTTCCCACTGCGGCCGACTTGCCGCACGAGCTGCAAGGGCTCGAGTCCCTCTTTGCAGCTCTGCAGAGCTCTTTACAACCCGGAGTAGCACCTGCAGGGGTGCTCTACCCTGCTAATCCAAAGGCAGTTTTGGCCCTTGAGATTTGGACCCAGCGAGAGACATGAAGAGCTCTGGTTACAACGCAGGGGCATGATGTAATCGCCAGGGTGCAGAATGCTGCAGGACCCTCGGGTGCAAAGTTGTCGTATAAATCTTGGTTGCTGCTTTTTGTTACATACCTGCCCGGCTACATGACTTAAGGTAAAGAATGGGTAGCACAGAAATGAGTAATTAACAAAAACATCCTTCTGTGTTTTCTGCATCCATGACCGGCGTTCCCAACAGCCTGGCAAACGTGATTTGTGGTCCCCCTCTTCGACGAGTGCTGAGGCAGGTCTCATGTGAAACCTGGCAATCCCGAGTTTCCTGCCCTTATGTTTAAGGCAGTCAGCGTTAGTTTTCCAGAGAGCTGCCAGTATCAACCTTGACGTGACGTGTTTGGGTTACAGCTCGTTTTCTGGAGCACGAGGTGGCCCAACGCGAGCGCATTAGCAAGTGAGTCTGCAATAAAAGACTGCTGCTCCCCGCAGCCCCGCACCGGCCAAGCTCTGTGTCCCGGCCGGCCGCAGCGTCCAGCTCCCCAGCACTGCCCCTGGCTTTGCTATGGGAAAACTTGTTTTGTTTAGCACTTGGGAAACAATGACTATAAATAGTAATGACTGACCCTAAACACTCCTGTTGTCTGTATGCGTTGGGTGCCGTGGTGCTGGTTAGTTTATGACACCTATTTTTTTTTTTCCTGAAGGGCTCGAGTCCCAGCCTGCGGAATAGCTGTGTGGAGTGGAAGCATTCCTGCCGCTTTCCTCCAATTCAGGGGAAGCAAAGCACTTGTTGTGTTACCTTGGTGAATCGAAAGTGGTTTGCACTTCCCTTAATTAAGGCTCCTTTGGCAATCGCCCCTCCGAGGTGGAGAGCGGAGCACACTCGGGAGCGAGGCACTGATTTGAATTCCTAAATTCCTCTCCTTGCAGACTTCAAAGGCGAGTGTATTGCTCTGTCTAAGAGGCACCAATTATGTAAACCCTGGGCTATTCAGCATGTTTTATAATTATTTATTTTCAGCGAAAGAGGCTTTAACCCAAACTAGACAGAAAACTGGCATTTCTCCAGTTATTAGATTCTACTGAAAAAGGTATAAAACAATGGACAGGGTAACAGGGGAGGTTCGTGTCCCTTCATCCTCCTGACCTGGGCATGTGTCAGAGCCAAACGGAGCTGACCAAAATTACTTGGATTTGATGGCCATTAAAGATCAGGAGCAGAATGGGATCAGACGTCTTGGCTGAGGCTGAAGTGCACAACATTATATATTGATGGTAATTAAGTTGTTTCATTTAATAAGAGCCACCAGATTTAAAGGCATTGTTACTGTTTTGGGACTGGGAGGAGGCAAGAGAAAACTTAATATAGGCTGAAGGAAGGAGGGAGAGAGAGAGAGAGAGAGAAAGAGAGAGAAAGGGTTCTGGAATGAGTGAATTATGTCCCTAGAGTATTTTTTTATTTTATAAACTGAATGCAAACCTGATGGAGAACTATGGAAATGAGTAGTCATAGTGGATACATACACACTCTCTCTCTCAATATTCCTATACTGTGGGTAATGAAAAGTGCCTTCAGGGATAGGGTGGCCTTACCATTCATCAGTGCCATAGCCTTAAGTGGGTAATAACTAAGAGCTCCTGTATCTAGTGTGTATATAAATTCTAGCTCCTCAGTATATTTGCTGCGGACCGTATTTAATTTATACAATTCCTTAGCTTTAAAGCTGTCAATAGATAACATTCAATCTGTGAGCCTGACTGATAAAGGGAAGGGAGGTGCTCTCTAGCGGTTAGAGCAGGAGGAAGGTGTGGGGGGCAAAGTGAGGGGAGCACAGAGTGACAGTTCAGCCTGGTTTTGTTCAGGGGAGCAGAGAGTGACAGTTCAGCTGGGCTTTACTGAGGCCAAATGACCCCTCCAGCCTTCTCTTTGCCCCTTGGGCACCTTAGCTGGTCCTTCTGCTTGGCAGATGTTGCATCTGGCAGCAACAGCAGAGCAGAGTCCCTGGTTCCTCCAGCCAGCAGCAGAGATGTCTCCTGCCCATGCACATGACCAAAGGAAAAGGGAAATGCCCTTAGCCTCAGATCTGCTGGCAGTGATGCTGGAGACTCCCCACGTCTCTGAAGGAGGTTGCCCACCCTGTGGCAAGCAGAGAACATCTGGGGCGAGGAGGAAGGTCCTTCTTTTGCACTTACCTGCAGTGGGGATGGGCATCTTCTCCTGTCCTCTGACCCTTGCAAGACTGAGAGATGCTGAGAGTGCTCCAGGTAGCTTCCATATTCCTTGTCCACTTGGGCATGATGGCCACAGGCAGTGATGGAGCTGTCTGTTATTTGGGAAGAGCAAGAGGGAAGGAGAGTGCCAAGCGGTCAGGGGAGGCTCTGCAGGACTTGGCTGTTCCTCGGGGCACAAGTGGATGCTGAACTTGGCCTCTGCGGGCAGTGCAAGCACAGACCTGACCCTCAGACACATCAGGAACAGGGGACACGTTGAGTCTGTGACCAAATGACATTCCACTCATACAAAAACTATAAAGAGAGACGAACTCTCACACTTGAATAAATTTGAGAAGTCAAAGGAAAATGGCCAAGCAGTTGGGAATTCAGCTTGCGAACCCAATAATGTACATTTTCATTGCATGAAACGGGCTGTTATTAGAGGAGACTTTTGTTCTCGATCCACATTTCAAATGGCTGGGTGTCAAGAATCTGGATCCAGCTTCTCTGGCTCGGTTTTTGTTTGAATTTATAAGGTGTAGTGGTTTCTCTTGAACCCAGGCTGCAGCTGGGCTGCAAAGGCTGCAGCGCAGCCGCTGCCGCCCTGCAGGGCCCGCTCTGAGAGGGGGTCTCCGGACACGCAGTCCTTGCGGCCGGTGAGTCCGTAAGGACACTGCAGCTTTTGGTGCTGGCACCAGCGTGAAGCAAAGCAGGTGCCTCGTGAAAGGCGCTCTGAGCCTGCGGAGCTGGAGGCAGCCAAATCACTTGTTGCTCCTGAAAATCTGGGCCGTGGTATTTTGTCAGCCATTCGAAGAAAGAGTCTGTGCCTCTTTCCTGCTTTGCCTGTGGCTGAGCAGAGCTATTTGCTGGGCACGTTAGGGACTGCCATGTGGCAGGGCAGGTGCTAAGGAGGGCTGCACACCTTCCTGTGCAGAGCCCAGCAGGGCAACCTGGCTCACGGGATAATTTCTCCCTCCATATGGGAGTCCTAGAAATGGGAATTCCTTCAGCTGCACCGCTTTGCTCCTAGAAGCTTTTTAAAAGTGATTGAATGGGTTGATTGGAAGGGAACAATAATGAGGATGAGATGAATGCAAACTTTGTGGCTGAGGGATGGGCAGTTGTTGCTCTTGGGGAAGAGCCGAGGGGTGGATGTCAGCGCAGGCCGGTGTCCTCGCTGGTGGCATAAAGCAAATCCCCGTGCCCGGTCACCAGGCGATGCAGTAGGTGTCCTTTGGAGACTGTCTTTGCAACCTCGCTCCACTCTGAATAGTGCCTGGAAACGTAGGCCTGTGAAATTCCCACTGATTCGAGGCTACAGCGTTAAATCAGCAACTGCTCAGGCAGCAGTGTCATCACCAGCCTGAGGAGCTGCTCGTCAGCAGTGCGTGCAGGAGCAGGACGGGTGCAGTTACCCTCCTGACACAACGGGCCGGAGCCGTCGGTGTGTTACACATTCCGACGCGCGTCTGAACGGCTGGAGCTGCAGCGCTGGTGCCCGCCGGGAGCCGCATCGCGGGCTGCGAGGGCAGCGCCCGGGCCCCTTTGCCTCAATAAGGTCAATTGGTTTCAAGTAGCCGGGAGTGGAAACATTTGCGTGAATCGGGAGCTGCCGGATCTGGCCGAAAGACATGCGAGACAAACAGGAAACTTGGCGTGGGGCAGCACTTCAGGAAGAGGATGTGAGGAGTGGGCACCACGCGATGGATTCCTGGAAAGCTGCTTGTGAGGAAGTGTCCGCAGCAGCTGGAGGAGGCGAGGTGAGTAAGGAGGGTGGTTATTTCAAGCACAATAGCGAGCACGACACGAGATGCACATGGCAGAGGAAACATGGCCGGGGCTCCGTTGGGTTTGCTTAGGGCTCAGACCCAGGAGTCCGGGCTCGTTTGGCTCCGCAGTGCAGAGCAGAGAGGTCACGTCATGTACGTCCTCCACACGCTTCTGCTAAACCCTCACTGCTCCCTGCATCCGTGACCCAACCATTTCCCAGTCGCTGCCGAGCACCTTATTGGAGCAAGATAACTCCATTAGAAAAGGGTCCTGGCTCAATCAATAAACAAGCACTGAGCAGAGATAAATAAACTTGAAGCGGACATCATAATAATTAACCTACTGCGGGGAGAACAAAATGATTTAGCCCTGATTGAGCACTTGGCAAAGACATTTTCAGCTGGCTCCTGCTCTGCCCAAACTCCTCCAACGAGAGAAAAATCTTCTGAAAAATGATTTAGAATGGCCCAAATTGCTTGTGATATTCCAAAATAGGAAACAAAACAAAATAAAAAAGGAACATTTGCCAAATAAGAGCCGCAACAGGTCTTGGAAGCTGGAGGAGCATGACGGAAACGAACCTGTTGAAATCCAAACAAGATGCACACGGCCGCAGCACAAAAGAAGGAAGGAAGGTGACCACCACGGCCCAGCGCTGTGCTCCGTGAAAATCTTATACCCTTCTAAGAATAAGTCTTCCAGTATATGGGCCAGGAAACAGGGTGGCTTCAGCCTGGATGCCTAGCGGAAAACAAAGCAGTTGTTTGTTGCTATGTTAATGCAGCAGGTGCAGGGTTATATGACCAGGAGGGAGCTGTTGTTTTGTGGATGAGTGGACCTGTTTTTTACAGGCTTGTGGTACAAGCCCTGAGAGGCAGAGTGAGGTGTCAAGTCATGGTGTTTGCCCCATGGAAGCCATTCTCCTGACTGGCTCTGGAGCCCGGCAAGAAGGTAGAAGAAACTTAAAGGAAACATCCCCGTCAGCTCAACTAAAATAAATGGGGAAGTTGCACTGGGTGCACCGGTGTTTGAACAGGTAAATTACTGAATGTGGGGACCTGGATTCAGGATGACACAGAGATTCTCTCCAGTCCATGTTATATGTGGGGAAGCTTTATACACGGGGATCTGTTGAAAGAATTCGGCCATACGAATGTTACTTGTTTAGCAAGCCACAGAAAAGAACAAAAATGACCAAATATTTTCATTCCTGAAATTTATTTCAACACAGTACCTGCATTACTGAGCGCAGGGCTGTCTAGAGTGTCCTGTTGCATTCACGTATCTGCAAACGCTCTACGATCTGGCTGCTCCTCTTCAGCAAAATCCATCCTGTTTGATTTTGCTTCTCTAGAGCTTCATTCTCAGCAGACATTTAGTTATTTCCATGTCTTTTCCCTCTTGTGTGGGGAGTCTTTCCAGGCTGGCCAGGCTGGTTTTAGCTGTGCTCTTGCTGAGTCAGGCCTGCTCCAGATGCAGGGTGAGATAGGTTGTTCCGCCCTCGAGGAGCCTCTCTGTTACTCTGTTACTCTACACACTGGTGGCTTTTCAGCAGCTCAAAAGAGAGCTTCTAGATTGGACTCTTTATTTTGCTCTGCAGTACAACAAGAGTAGCTCCTTGGGAATATGTGGATTTGCACCAAAGGGAAAGCAAATCAAAAAAGTTTGGGCAAAGCCAAAACTTGCAATGAATCCAATTCCAACCTGTCACGTTCTCTCTGACTGTAGTTGCTTGCGCTCCTGAGTGAAACCCATCTTTTCCTTTCCTTTAATTTTTGGGTTGATTCTGATGCAGGCACATGGTGGTGACCCCCTGTTCATGGAGCAGCCAGGGCTGTCCCTAGTTCCGAGTCTTGGCCGCCAGGTTGTGCTCGCTCAGGAGAACTGTGTGAGTTGCATGTGCAGGTGTGTCGGCCTCGGGACGCTCCTCACCTGCATTAAGATGGCCAAATGTCAGAGCTAGATTCCTTTTTCTCTAGAAAATCCTAATTTTTACAGCTAGTTGCTTTTGATTGTTAGAACAAATCCCTCTTCCACCCCAAAATCTCTTGTGCAAGCAGAATTTTGCAGGCTGGACACTGTAGGGTCACAGCAGGGAGCACAGGCTGCGACTGGGGTTTCTGTAGGGAATTCCTTTCCAGCTGCTCCGGGAGCCCCTGCTCGCCCTCGGGCTGCTGGGGGCTGCCCTTGCTCGTGGCACCGACGCCGCGTTCGTGCCGGGTGACGGTGGCTCCGCTGGCCGGACGGGCGGTGCCCGGCTGCGCTGCCCATCGTGCAGACCTGCCCCAAACGCCCGTCCCTTCCTCGGCGAGCTCACCGGCTGAAAGGAAGAGCGGTTTTGAAACGAAGGGTGCTCTCTGAGTAAAGCTGTTATTTCTATTTTTTTTCCCTAGAAGCGGAACATTTTATTACTTTCACTGAAGAAATCCGTGTTATCAGTTTCCTTTCATGCAACAAAACACCCTTCCATTCTTCTTCAACAAACATTAATGGCTTAAAGCTTGTACTGCACTTAGCGTGGTGAATACTGCAGAAATACTGCAGAAATGCCAAGTATCCTTATTATTTTTCCTCCCAGAGCTTCCAATGCCGCGGATTCCCCCAAGCCAAGATAGCAGCATCTCCGCAGGTCAGCGCCGTGACATATTTATGGGCTCGCAGCTTATATCTTCGCAGGCAATTGTGTTCAAACAGCCAGTGCGGTTCTGCGTGTCAGGATCCCGGGGCCGGGTTTGCTCTGAGAGCAACGTCGAGTTGCGGCACCGCTGAGCCCAGCGCCAGCAGCAAGGGCTGCTCCCTTCTGCTGCCTTTTTCCTCTATTTGGATGGGTTGGCAGCCCGAGCTATTCTCAAGGATTTGGAAAAGAGCCACAAACAGGAATTATTGAACAATTGCTCTGTGAAACTTAAGATAACAGTTTGTTCCACCACAGTGGAATTGCTTTGTGGGAGAAGGAAATTATCTTTTTAGCTCTTCATTAATGTTATGTGAGAAAAATAAAATTCAAGGCTGATGGTGGCTGTCAGAGGACAGCAAGCTGGTTCCTGCAAGGGGCAGAGAGGACAGATGTTCACCGGTGACATCCAGAGAGGTCAATGTTTGCAACACCTCAGATTGTAGGTGGGTCGCAGGTTTCCAGTGGCTTTTAATGTTTGGGGAGGTTCTAATTGCTGCTTTATTATTAGCAAATTAATGATTTGCTCCAAGCTTGAGCTCGACGTGACTGTAAATTCTAGCTCATGAGTGCAAGGAAGTGCTCCCCTTGCCTCGTGTATAATGGTAATTTGCAGACTGGGGTGAATGTTTTTTTGAATTAAAATTCTTTCTATTATAGTTTGAGTGTTGGTGTTTCTGCTTTGAGAACCAAAATTCTCTCTGCACAGTTGCTACATGAGGCAGTACCCCACGCCAGGGTAGTTGCTGGGAACAGACAAAACTGTGGACAGCACAAGTCCCCCTTAACACAGCAGCCCAATTCAGCTGCCCTTGGAGCCTGTTTCTGTTGATACCAACCAAGGCAAAGGAGGTGTTGGGAGCAGGAACAGTGTGCAGGAGGTCGGTGCCAAGGAGGGCTGCACCTGTAGAGCTAAAGCATTAGCCCAGCCTAGGATTTCGGTGCACCATGAAGGGACAGAGCTCCGTTATGTTGGTTGGATGTACTGGCCTTCCTGCTTCCCCCTGGAGCGCTGCACACGCCCTGACGCCGATGATTTTGTCACCCTGGAATTCAGAGGGAAGCTCTGAGGATGCCGAGATCCAAACATGAACTTTATGGGCAGGCCAAATTTCAGCGTGATCCTGAGCTCAGCGCCCGCGCTTATCTGTGTTTGCAGCACGCGCCGCGAGATCCAGATACGTGCCTTTGGAGGCCCTAGGAAAGGGGCGAGATGCTTCTTTAATCACGTCTGATAAATTCTCACTTGTAATGAGAGCCCTAATTAAGGGAAATTACCTATTGGAAAAGAGTTAAAAGGGGCCCCCCTACTCCTTCCAACAAACTTAAAGACAAAAGGAAGTTTCTAACAATGGGTCGCTGGAGATGCATTTCCGCCCGGCTTTAAAAAACAAGGTAGTGTCTAGTTGATGAGCGGTGAGGGCAAGGAACGAGGCTTTGATGAGCCCTCTCCTGCTTCCTGATATTGTGACCCTGGTCGCAAACAGGGCGCTCTGGAATCAGCACGTCTTCGGCACGCGGGGAGCGCGGGCGGGCCGGCCGAGGGGATGCCTCACTCGCAGGATATGGTTGAAATCCTGTTTTGAATAAGGTTTACATCCTTGTCACTGAAATAATATTTTTGTACCGTAAAAATCAATGCGAAGAGACAAGCAGACAGGTCCCCCAATATGTAAACAAGTCATCTTTGATGTCACGGCTTGCAGCTTCTTTTGTCCCACGGGATGCCCAAGAGTTCAGCTGCTCCTTTACATCTGTGTGTCTTCGGTGTTGGTGCCAGTAGGTGTGCTCATTCTGAATTTCAGAACGCCAGATAAGAGTCACTTGCTCTTTCCTCTGTTTTGTCCTCATTGCTCTGAGATCAGCTCTTCCACTTGGGTGGCTTAGGAAGCTCGGGTTTTCTGGCCAGCTCTGTGATTAGAGTAAAAACAAGAGAAATTCTTCCTGGATTTGGGGAAAATACGCCAGGTCTGAGAGTTTTGGTCACCATGATCAGCTGAAATGAGCTTTCCACGTGTCATTAATTTCTCCTTCATGGAGCAGGCTGCAGTATGTGCTGTATGTGGGGCTCCACACATAGTTTACACACAGATCTCTGTTTCGGAGGCTTGTTTTCCTAGATCCCATTGTGTCTTATTCACAGCAGCCAGCCTGAGGGAGAAGCAGCCCATCTGCTTGCCTTGTACTGTACAAATCACAGAGCCCTGTTTTGTTCCAAGGTAAAAGAAAGGCCGCATATACAGTAAAACCCCCAGGGTCTGTTGATACCTACAGAGAGGCTGCAGTGCCTGGGTTGGGGACTCGGCATGCAGAGCAGATTAACAATAGTTGTGGCAGTCCCTGCAAAGGCGACGTTCCCGGCGCTGGGCACACGGAGCCCTGAATTGCATTCCTGAACTTGCAAACCTCTGAATCAACGCTTTTTTTTTTTTTTTTCAGCCTGCTCCGTTTGCTTATAAAGAGCATCACTATTCAAACCATTACTTTATTTCATGTTACCTCCTATTTGTTTATTTTTTCTTTCCATGAAGCAAATCATCAGCAATTTTCCCCATCAGTAAGATTTTTTGTTTTGCAAAACCACAACCACAACCAGCAGTGGCTTGAGCCATGTTATTTCTTTATTGTTAGGCATTTGTAGTATATTTGTATTACTGAAAATATGAATGGGGCTTGTGCATGTCTGACCACGGGAGCTCCCTTCCCTGCACCTCCGTGCCGTGGGTGTTACTGTTAGCGCTCCTGAAGCGGGAGGAAGCTGGAGCGGGCGGGAATGGAGCCGCGTTCCCAGGAGTCCCAGAGGAGGCAGGGGCTGCGGCAGGGACGCGGCTTCGTGCTCCATGTCCGAAGCGCCAGCTGCTCCTGACGCTTCCAGCCGCCCGGCCGGGCGGGGAGGGATCGGGCGCTCGCTCGGAGCTCCCGGCTGCACTTCCTCCAGGGCAGTGCCTTGGCCCGCCAGCAGCGGCCCGCGCCTTTGAAGGGACACGGGCCTTTCAAGTCTGTAGCGCATTTGAAGATTTTCCAGGTACTGCGAGAACCTACGTGCGCACGCTCACAAACAGAGAGGCAGATGTCCAGGGCAGACCACGGCCCTGCCTCCCGCGGGGGATGTCCCGAGGAGGGCACAGGACACGGCGCGCAGCACTTCTCGGAGCGCTGCCCTGCCTTTGGAGCCGCAGTTGGCCCGGCCGTGCAGCTCCCAGAGCTGCTGGCCCGACCGGGTGGCACCCGCAGTGTGTCCAGCACGTTCCTGGGCGTCGGGAATGCGGCGCTCAGCCCGCGAGGTGGCCCTGGCCTGGGTGAGCCCGGCTCCGCTCTGCGGGATAGGGATGTGCGACCTGCCCGCGGAGTTGAGCTGCTGTCTGCCTTTCCCCAAGGGCCACCCGAGTCCCGGCACGCTGTCCTTAACCGTGACACTGAGTGCACCCTGCCCGGGCCTGCGGGACCTTGGTGACCTGCGCAGACCCGGGTTGGTGCCTTCAGCCTTGCCGCGGCACTGGGGTTGTGTTGGGTGCTCCCTGGTTGGGGCGCAGCCTCACGGCCTCCCGCGCCGTCCTGCTCCCTGCCACAGTGTCCCACCGGCTCCATCCGTGGCTCCTTCCCTGCATCCCTGCGCTCCCGCGCGGGGCAGCCCCCAGCCCTTGCCCTGCGCAGGCGCCTGCCTTCTCGGAGAGCGTCTCGGGGCTGCGGTGTGCGCGGGGAGGAGCCCGCGCAGGGCAGCGTGGAGGTGCGGGGGGTGCTCCCGAGCAGCGTCTCTGCAGATGGACTTGTGGTGTAATTCGAAAATTGGTTTGTTTTATACCGGCTTCGGCCGAGAAAAGGAATGATTAACCAAAGCAGGGCTGCGCGCGTTACTCACCTTTAATTATGTTTGCAATACATCACGGTGATATGGGGGAGCAGAAAGCCTGACTGTTTCCAGCACATTTGCCTTGTAGCATATGGTCCTACGGAAACAGTTTTGATTCAGAGCCCCTGGTAGCATATGGCAAAAAACCGTCCCCGAAGTTAAATTGAAAGTAGAGGCCAGTGGCGGCCCCCGAGGAGCCCGTGTCTCCTGCCAGCCGGCAAGAGCAGCATCTGAATTCGTGTCACTGCTTCACTCATCAGGAAGATTTTATATTTGGTTTGGGACGCTGGCGCACGAGGTTCTGGATGTAAAAGTCAGAAGAGATATGGTTCCTGTAATGTCTGCAGAGATCCTTGTGTCGATAAGGTCAGCGGCAAGTTAATAGATTTTTATCTTCTCATCACATGAACTTAATATAGTGCAACTGTTTGAGGGGAGGGGAAAAACCTTCCTGCCATTATTTTCTGACATGTTCCAGGGTTTTCTTAAAGACACCATGTGTATTTATTGTGCCTTTTTGCTCAAAGTAAAATAAAATAATTAGTAAGTAAAAAAAATAAAGCCATGAATGATACCGAGTGCTGTCTCAGAATAGAGGAGGGAGGCCCCGGCTGAGCCCTGACACCCTGGCCCGAACCCTAATAAAGCGGGTGACAGTGTTGATAAATGTGCGGGCTGCTGCCGAGCTGAGGGTGAGGAGGCATTGGGGGGATGAAGAGGGGGATGCAGAGGGAGACAGAGGGTGGGAAGTCCTTTAATCACCATAAGGGCCCATTAGGCGAGACGCAGCCGCCCTGGCCGCCAGCACCCGAACGTTAGGCCAGGAAAGGAGCTTCCCGCTCCCGCAGGTGCCCGTAGGGATCGGCGCGGGGGCTCCCGGCCCGGCGTCGGGAATCGGCGGCTGCAACGCGCCCGCTCCGTCACGCGGGAGCCGTGCGGGAGGGACAGCGCTGGGTCACGCTGCCTAGCAGGCCTCAGCGATCAAACGTGTCACACCTGTCTTGGCCACGGGTGCAGGTGTTCTAGGTCAGCTCTCGCTGTGGTTATCAATCGCTGACAGTTGACAGTTTAATTTTACACCACAAGTACCTCATTACTTGTGTAGGCACTTGAAGAACATGTGGGCACTGGATTGGATCAGTGATCAATGACAAAGGTTGCACAGGGTGCAAGTGGTAGCAGTAAAAGTGAAGGTCTCCGTGCATGAGTTGGCAGTGCTGGGGATACATGACAAGGGGAGTTTAACTGACAAACAGTCTGTCAGGGCTGGAGGGATGGAGGGCTGCCAGAGCGCCCGCTCGCCGCCGTAAAATACAGCCCGCGATTACAAAAAAGGGGGCCTCGCTTTGAAAAAGTGTTTAAACAAATTTAATGCATGTGGTGGACTGTAAATTTTTATTCTACAAGCATTTATTTCGTGACATGGGAGCATCCAGGTGTTCAGGAATTCGGCATTAACCGAAATGGGAGATGCTCTTTTATAAAGATGTACACGCTGCCGCTGGAGCTTGCCCAGTGAGCGCAGATTAGAGATGCCCAATATATTACCAACCTTTCCACGCGAGTTTCCTCCTCCCCACGTATCAGTATGATGATTTATGACTAAAGCCGCAGTGATAGATTTTTTTGGCTACAGTAGGAAAAATTCATTGTTTCAGCAGGCTTTCAAGGGGTGCTTTAATCAACACCATCCAGCTTCCTATTTTGGGGCTCGTTTTCTTTCACTGAGTTTCCAGCATTTTTTTCCATGTCAAATCTTCCAGTAGGATTCTATCGCTGAGGCGATGACTGGAAAAGCAGACATATGGCATTGGTTTGGTCTGGCAGCGCGTCTTGCATTAGGATTCAACCCTGCCTTGCTTGAGAAACCGCACTGCGAGATGCTTTGCTCCAGGTACAGCACGGCTGCATTACTGAGCGCACCTTAGAATAATTGACATGGAGGGAACAATATTAATGAAAATAATGTGAATTTCACCCACACTGTAGTGAATAAGGGAAAGACTAACAGTTCTTGCCCTTTGCTGAATTGAACACGTCTTAAAAAATAGAGTCGTGATTATTTCTCCCAAGCTGATTAGGTGCAGGCTAACTTTGATCACATCACCTCCGGTTCCCACCGAAAGGACACGTGCAGCGCAAGTCACCTTTTTGGGGAACTGTTAAAATGATTGAATAAGCAGCTCAGAGAGCACACGGCTTTAGAAAATGCGATGCGCCCTCCCCGCTGGGGTTTTGTGCTGGTTTAGGGCTTAAATCCTGCCCAGGGCTGAGGGTGCGGGCAGAGCCGTCCCGCCACCACCTGGGAAGATGAAGGTGCACGAAACACCCGCACTGCTGGCGGCAGAAAGGCCCTTCTTCACTCTCTGTTTAGAGCAGAGAGAGGGTCTGCCTGGGAGAAAATGACGGTGGAAACGGATGGACCTTGTGCTAGAGATGGAAAAACCTCCCTATAAACTGTAAAGAAGAACCTGAGGCAAAATGCAGGGATCAGGTGCCTCTGAACGAGTCACTCCCTTCTGGATCAAATTCAGGCTTCTGCAGTGTTTAGCATTACTATGGTCTTGTATTTATTTACTTATTTATTTATTTTAATTCAGTCCTCTTTCTAAAATGTGTTTTATCTTAACTCTACACAGAAGAGTGGGAAGTTTTCTAGATAGGGCGTTGATGTACCTAGGGATAAAAGGAACTTTAGAGAATGTCAGCGGTATGGACATTGCCACAGATAACCAAATCACTGAATCCGATATAAGGTCTTAATTATTCTATCAATGTTCCATTAAGAACTGAAGACTGTATTTATTATTTTCTCTCTCTTAATGCATACAAATAACCTAAAGAAGTTTCCTTGTCATTTCCATGATTACCTCTGTAGTGAAAGAAAACCTTCCTATAGAAAGAGGGCCATTCAGTATAATAGCTAATTCTTGCTGAAAAAATTCACTATATTATGGTGGCCCAATAGGTGTAGTAACTCTTAATAACCAAACGGGCTTATTGTAGCTAGACTGATTGCAAATGTGATCACTTGGAAAGGAACATGTAAGGCCAGCCTGAAAATAACTGAGGCTTATGAGCCAAAAAATTCACCTTGACTTCTGACGTTAATTTGTATAGTCGTGTTGGCCTTAGCAGGACGAAGGTTGGGCCTGTAGAGTTGTTTCTACAGAATATCTTGAAACGCATTTTGGATTGTCTTGAAATCAATAGATAGAAATATTCCAGCTTGGGTCTTTATATAGATCTATAATATATAGATCTACGTATCCACCTAGCCCTAAGCAGAGAGGCATTGAGGGGAAGCTGGGAGTGTGCTGGGCCGCTTCACTGTGGTGACTGGGAGCTGGAAGAAAACGGGGATGATGGAATGACAGACAAGGATGGAAAGGGCAGGAGGAAGAGAGGTGGATGAAGGAGATCCCCAGGTAAAGGGGGATAAGGAGATCCCCAGGTAAAGGATCCAGTGAGAGGACACGATGTGATACCCAGGCCTGGGAGGGCTGCGCTGAGGGGATCCAGCTGAGGAAGACACCTGGACCAGGAAGGGAAGGAGGAGGCGGTGAAAGGAAAAGAAAGGGGATTCCACCAACAAAGGTCCTGGCAACCCCGGAGGGGCTGTGGCTGTAGGGGGACCCTCACCCTGTGGCTGCATCAGCCTACGTTAACCACCCAGTGAGGGGACCCTGCCAGGCACCGGCAGCAGCAGGAGCACCCGAGCTGAGACGCGGCGGCTGAGGGCACCCGGACCTCGAGGTGGCCGCATCAGCCCGGCCGTTCCAGCTCTTCCCTGCGGCCCGGATCACACCCTCCTGCCGGTCTCATCAGAGGGATGAGCGCCATGGGGCTCCGTGGCCCTCGAGGAGGCTGCCATGGTCTCCTGAACGCAGCAGCTCTCTGGGATTTGCAGCAAGCGGGGCCAGATCTGGCCCCTGGATGCCTCCTGCCCTGGGCTCCACGCTAGCACAGCTGCCTCCTGTTAGTGCAGCTGCTATGGCATAAACGGAGGGCCATTTTTGCCAGGAATACACAATACCAGAAAATATTTGCCATCAAAAAAAGCACCAAATTCTGCAGTGATTTATAGTCCTTATAATGCCACTAACTTCACTGAGGTTTCACAGTCAGAGGGAAAAAAAAAAGCCATGTATTTAAGGAATTATTGGGCCAAATGCTTCCCTCAGCCACATGGGTGTAAATCCAGGGCAATCCCACCGAAGTCGGAGGCTGCTCCAGCTTTCCACTGCTCGACAGACGGTTGGGTTTGGCCAACGGAGGTCACTCACACTAGCGTGACCTCACTCGAGTCAATATTGCTGTACCGCTTGCTGTAACTGGAACAAGAATTTGGCTCCGGTGCTCCTGAGGAAACAGAGTGGTCATTTTTCCAAGTATTACTTTAAATATAGGGGATTTTCTTTTCACATTTGTTATTCAAAGAGAAAGTGTCTAGTCTTTGCTAACTACTTGACCTTGATTTTTTTTCTTGTTGTTCCTCCTCTCTCTGGTCCTGGGTGTTACACAGAAACCACCGGCTTGATTAAAGAAGGGGAAAGACCCCTCCATATCCAGCCTGCTTAGCTCCAATCCGGTGGGGTTTAAGCACATCCAAGCAGTAACCCCCTGAGAACTGTGGTTTTGAATGGAAATGAGGAGAGCCCCTTCGCTGCCCTGGCCCTGCCCCGAGCCCCGCTGCATTGCACCTTCTCCAGCACCGTCCCCACTGCAGGGACATGACACGTTCCCCACGAACCTGGGGCAATTTGTGCCTGCTGCTCTTTGAGGCTGGAGGTGGCCCTGTGTGTGTCACGGGAACGCGCCTGTGCGCGTGCCAGCGATATGGCAGCCCCGGGTGTGAATTATTTTATACAACCGTACCCTTTGAATTCAATGGGGCCAAGTCCTGCCGGCCGTAAACAGCCTTGGCTTTGTTGGCTGTTAAGGAGCTATGCCAGTTTGCACCAGTTGAGAAACTGGGCCAGTATTTTAAGATCTCATTTAATATGTTGGAAATGACAGCGAATGAAATATTGCTCCATTGATTCCCCCCACCCGCTCCGCAGGTTTCTTTTGTTTCAGTTTCTTTTCTGCTGGCTCCCACTCTTATCTCCCTGGCAGGCGAGATGCTATCTGTGCTGTAAACAGTGCCCTGGGAGCAGAGCTGCCTGCAGCGGCGCTTCCCGGGCAGCCCTCAGCCCCGCGTGCCCAGCAGCTTTCCTTGGCCGGGGCGCGCTGGACAGAGCATTTCGAGTTAATGAAAAGCACATTTTTCCATGTTTTTTAGGGCAAAATTCACCCGTCTTTGCATCATGCTGACATAATTGGGCACTTGAGAGGAGAAGGAAGAGCTCGCATTCCTTTGTGTCTGCGCCGGAGCAGCCCGGCCGCCGGTCCTGAGCCGTGCTGCTGCGTGGGGCGCTGCGCTGGCCCCCGCGCTGCCGCTCCGGGTAACAGGGTGGGTGGCAGAGCAGGACAAGGTGGCAGAGCAGGACGGGTGGCAGAGCGAGACGGGTGGCAGAATGGGATGAGGGGGCAGAGCAGGATAAGGTGGTAAAGCAGGATGGGTGGCAGAGCGGGACAGGGTGGCAGGCAGAGCAGGACGACGTGTCAGAGCGGGACAGGGTGTCAGAGCGGGACAAGGTGTCAGAGCGGGACAGGGTGTCAGAGCGGGACAGGGTGGCAGGGCTGCTGTGGAGGCTGCGGAGCTGCCGTTTCACCCGGTGCCGCCGTCACTTTGCTGGGTGCCCGTGTTCCAGAAAGGCTTCTTGGCATTTGCTTAGCACTTCCCCTCTCCGCAGGGGTGTATACAGTTCCTGCACAGATTTTATCAGGATCACAAGACTGTGAAGTTCAAATCTATAGTAATTTTGATAATACTGGGATAAAAGCCGCAAAAAGATTATGGGTTCTGGATCCGATACATGCAAGGCCTTCCTCTACCCTTGTTCAGCTCTTTGCAGTTTTTTCTGCTGATTTGCCTGGCAGCGGGACCATGTGTGCTGTAACATTATTCTGTGCCATCCGGAGGTGTTTCGAAAAGCTTAGAACTACCTTCCTGAACCATCTTTTCCATGCAGAGTCATTCAAGACGGCCAGCAGCTCTGCCCGCTGAGGGGTGTCGGGGTAGAGCGGCTAATGAGCACAGGATGTTCCCTTCTCAGCAGCCGCGCAGAGAGGACGCGGGCGAGCGCCGCGAGCGCAGCCCTCACGGCCCTGCTGACCCGGAGCCGCTGCCTCCCCGCGCGCGCTTGCTGCCGGGCCCGTCCCCCTCGCCCAGGGCAGCGCTCACGTCAGGCCGGGCCAGTTTCTTCCACACACTGGCACAGAGGCAGAGCGGAGAAGCTCGTGTTCCCTGCACGGGGCAGGGTTTGTCTCCGCAGGCGAGGGGCAGTGCCCTGTCTGTCACGGAATGCAAGGAGACAACGGAGTGGGAGACCCGAGCAGGCCGGGCGCATGAGGGAGATGGGGGGATCAGAGCTCAGCGCGGGGGCAACACCGCACCGGGAGGCCAGGCACCCCCTTTGCAGCGTGCACGCTAACACTGCCGCCATTCAAGCTGGTTGCAGGAATTAAAAAAAAGGCTTTCGAAGGTGTGTTTTGTTTTTGCTCTGTTGGGGCAGGATCCTCGGCGGTGGGGGAGCGGAGCGGGCGCCGGGCGCTGCCCCCGCCTGGGCTCAGTGCCGCCTCGGGCGCCCCGCGCGCCGCCCGCTCATCGCCCCGCTGCTGCGCCGATGCCGCCCGTATTTGGTGGTCTGTAACTTGGCATTACATACCCGGCGCTTGTCTGCAGCTCGTATGATTCAAAGTTCTCCATGGGGTCTAATGTACAAGGCTTGGCCTGTTTTCATTAGGTTTCCCGAGCGCTCCTTCGTTCTCCCCAGTGTCGCAACACAAAGACACTTTTGTCAGGCGGTGTTGGACTCTCCTCAAAATCCAAGCACTTTCAGGAAAGGACTTGGAAGTCTATCTTCTCAGTTTCCATATCCCTTTGCCCTCTACTCTGGCATTTGGTTTGATTGGTTGTAGAAAACCGCTTTTTTTTTTTTTTTCTCCCCCCCGCTCCATTTTGCAAAGTTGATCTGTCCGCTCCAGAGTCCATCTTTAAAAAACATACATTGAAAGTCACTCAACGTATCTCTCCCAATTACTGCACATTTTAAACCATTAACTCCTTCAGTCTTCTGTCGGTTTAAGCGCTAGGGCCAAAATCATGATAGGAATGTTAAAGGATTATTATATTTTACGTTCGTTGCCACAAGTTTAGTAAGAAATTTAATCCCTTCTCTTGCTTGCTCTCTCTCTTTCAAAAAAAAAAAAGAAAGAGGGAAAAAAAGAAAACTGGCACCAAGCTTCCATTTGACTTGGCAACTTTTTCCCTAATGTGATTTGATACGCTTTACTAGGAAAGGTAACGTGCTAATGTTGCAGAAGAGGCTGATTTTTCTATTAATAAAAATAAGGTATATAAAAGATCAGGCATTGCTATGAATCTCTTCAGTCAATGAATTTATAGGCTATTCTAAGTGGTAATGACATAGTGGAATGCAATCTTTTAATATTGGAAAATGTTTGATTTGATGTTTCAGGGATTCCAGGAAATACTGTTATTTATATAGCTACATCTGTGCAAAAATTAAAAGCAGAAAAAAAAATTTAGAAAAAGACTTCCAGCCAGATAGTTTGAAATCAAGACATCCAAGATGTTTTCAGAGTGTATTATGTAAAAATAATCCTTTTGAAATTCTTGTTTCTTTATCTGTTTCTTCAGATTATGCATTATGATTTATGGATCTGCAAGTACAAATATCATAAACAGAGCATTGCTCCACTATTTACTTTCACACATTTTTACGCCACTTTGCAGATTACTTTTTTGGGGGCAGAGGTGCAAATAGTATTTCTGCCTATGGGATATGATAATATTATGATTGCTAGAGAAGGGGACACAGTTCATCTCCAAGGTTTCAATTAATACCGTACTGTCAGCTCTGGAGGAGGATATTGAACTCTATTGGAGCAAAGATTATCAGCATCGGATGGGGCTGCTGCTCTCAGTGCTTCTTTTTCTCCGTTTTTTATGTGCCTGATTGACTCTCTGCAGTTTGTGGAGAATAATATTGTACTTAAAAGTAGAATATTACATTCTTGCAAGCCTGATTAGGTTACTTTTAGAGGCAGAAGTTGGTTCCTTGCCTCATATGAGCAGATGTTAAGTTTCTTCCATTCTACTTTAACATCGAATATCTTGCATATACCTTTTAATTGTTAATGTGGTAAGGCAATAAATTCACTGTCTTAAGGGAGCTAAGAATAATTTTCCAAATTTCATTTCTCTAGCCAGTTGCTAGGAAATGAAGTGCTTTGGTTAATAATGTATTTAAGATATTTGCAGTGTCTCAGTTTAATACTTGTTCAGTATTTACATGAAATTCTCATCAAAAGGGAAAGCACAATTAAAATGTATTTGGTTTTTCGTAGCATTTAGCACTGCCTTGAAATGCCCTACTAAAAATTATAAAACCATTTTGCAGACGAATAGAAAAATATTATTTGAAATCTGACAAGGTTTATTTGAAATAATGCTTACTTTTAAAAATAACTCTTTTTAGATCCCAGGCTTATACACATCTCACTGAAAAATGGTTTCCCAGTAGCATACATATCCTATAGCAATGTAACTAAATTTATATTGTTATAAATTTTTGAGGTTGGATTCTTGAGTTTTGAAATTAAATAACTAGAGTTAACAGTATTAAGTGTAGACTTGAATTTGATCAGAAATAAGAAAAGCACTTATGACAACCTCTGTAAATGCTTAAATACTTTAGTTGTGTTTGTGAGCATTAAATTGTATTATAAGGAGCCAACGTTGAGTATATAGGCTCCTGTGGGACAGCTTGGACTTCGGGGAGATTAAGAAATCGGCCATTAATGAAATTCTGCAAGTTTTATATTTAATAGATAATGCTTTTCAGGGTATGCAAAATAATTGGACGTGGAATGTTATATACATCTTTGCACTCACACCATATAATGTATATAATTACTCGGAGAAACTGCTTAACTTTAATGGGGCGTTTCTTGATCGTATAATAGGAAAACTAACAGCTTTAATTAAGATTTATGAAGCAGAGAGGTAATGTATTCTGCTAAATTAGGTAGTTATTGGTGAGCAGTGCATTTTTTTGCAATTAAAGGCCCAATTCCACAGCCCTTTGCCCGTGTGAGCAGCGCCAGCTCCTGCGAGGGAGGATCCCGGCGTCGCGGGAGGCTGCCGAGCGGCTCCCGATCCCGCGGGTCCCAATCCCGTGGCCTCGGCTCTGCTGTCCCTCGTGCTGGAAACCCCTTGAGCGGCACACGGGAAGGAGCGGCCTCCATGGGCCCCGGGCCTCACCCGTGTTGCAGCAGGAGCCTGCGGAGGCTCGACTCTGTGCAGCTCCTGCTGGTGCTGTGTGGGGCTCCGCTGGCTGCTGGAACTCGAGGCAAAGAACGGCAAAGAACTGGAGGCAAAATAGCCTCTGGTTTCCTAGAATGCCATGGCTTTCATTTTTAAAAAAGTTCACATTAGGGCAAGACCAGCTTTTTCTAAGCAGCTGCCGCACTACGAGCCTCCGTCTGCAGAGTGACTTCTTGCGGCTTCAGCAGGAGCACGATGCGCAGCACAGAGGGGCTTTCCTTCCTTATTTGACGAAGGACCAGATCCTCTAATGGGTAGTTTGATGCCTGATAGAAAATGAAAGCCTTTTTTTTTCCTAAAGAATCATAGAGTCTAATGATTACTCCTCACCCTTCCACAGTATTTCTGCTGAGAGCTGGTGCAGGTCTTTGTAAGACTTCTTCAAAACAGGGAAACCGAGGCAGGGCGTCTTGCCTAGGCCCATGGGTCGGCAGGGACGGTGACCTGCCTGCTGGGCTGCAAATCCCTTTTCCTGTTCTCTGATGCAAGTGCTGTCTGTGGAGCCCCGAGCAAGCAGTGTCCTGTATGGAAATTCCCTGGAATACGGGGCAAATAGGTTTGTTTGCTTTTGCTCACACCAATTTCACATTTCAGCCAGAGTTGTTACTGTATCTAAACTCAGAAGAAACAGCACTAAGAAAATAAGGGTGGTCCTTGGTCACTGGGGTGAGGGCTGAACGTAGGTGGTTCATCTCCGTCTCTCTGCCCTGCTCCCAGGTTCCCGAGCGTCCCGGTTCCTCACTTCAGATCTTGTTGTTTCCTGGTGCTCCGGGAACCTCTCTGGTGGCAAGGAAAACCCTTGCACATTTCCCCATAGGCCACCAGCATCAGGCAGTGACACTGGCCTGCACTGGTGACACCAACCAATATCTGCAGGGAAAATGACTTGGGAAGGGCAGTAGGAGGCGGTGTGGATAGCTGGAGAGGGCAGGAACTCGGGGAGGAACGGGGGGCCGCGTGCGGTGCCCCTGGGTGCCGTCCCGTGTCTCTCTGCACATGGCCAGCCCAGGAAAAGCCACCTCCTTGCCCGGATCAGCCTCGTGCTCCGCGGGGACTTGCGGGAGAATTGTCCAAGATGGCTGATGACTCATGATTATTTAATAAATCAGGAGTTAAGAAGCTGGCCAACTCTCATGACATCATGGACTTCTCTTCAAGCTGCCGGACTCAAATTATTTCAGGGGAATCTCAGCTTTCAGTTACAGAGGTCCATTTCCAGCACCCTTTGCTGACAAGTGGTGCTTGCAAACACGGCCTAAGGCACAAAACTCAGTATTTTCTATGTATTTAAACTCACACTTTCACTCTAAGCTTTAAGTGTGGACTCGAGAGTTTTGCATCCTGCCTGTTGGTAGTTTGGACCTGAGCTTCCGCGGTGAATTTGCATCCGTCGGGAGAGCTGAGCACCAGCTCCAAGCCCTGCACGTCGTTCCCTTCTCCATGTTTCTCCACGTTCCTGTGAAGGTGTAGCCTGTGTGAAGGCCCACATGTCTTTGAGGCACTATTGCTGATGAACTGGGCTTGCAAAACATGCAGAAGAGGAGGGCTGTGGGAAATACATCTTTGACAGTACAGCTAGCCAGATAAATAGACTTTTAAAACCAAAATAAACAGATAGAGAAAACTCACTTAGGTAAAGGACGCATGAATTATTTTTGCCCTGAGGAGGCAGTAAGTTATTCCCTCTTTCCTTTCAAAATCTCTCTATTTTCAAAGTCTGTATTTCATGTCTAATCACCAAGAATGCCCTCTTTGACTTGGGCCGTGTCTGCAATCATGCCCTTTCCTGAGAAGGGCCCATTTGTCATGTGGGGAAAGAGGGTTTAATTAGCCAGGGAAAATGTACCTAAGGTGGAAACTGTGAGCTCTGGCAATGTTTCCATAGAAAATACATGAAAAAGTAGTATAGATGATCCTAAACTATTTTTTCATGAAAGGACATTTTTTGGTTCCCCACTTCACTCTTCGAAACCCAAAGAGCTTCTTTTATGCAGGATTCCCATCCGTCTTACCCAGAACAAGTGTGGAATGCGCGTTTACCCCACACAGAAAATACATTTTTCAAATTCACTTTTTTTTCCCGTTTCCTCCCTCCCGCCAAGAGCCCAGCGAACATGTCTCGGCCGTGTGTTCAAGAAGGAGTCAAGGTTCCAGCGGGGAGGAGCCAAGGAAAAAGGCAACTCGCAGATCCTGTGCTAAAATTCCAAGCGTTTCATTAAAACAAACAAAATCGAAGCAAACAAACAAGGAAACTATCAAAGGGAAGTGCTCAAGTTACTGGAACACAAGGGGAAACCTTAATTTTCATGCCAGCAAATAGCAGCTCTGGGAGCGGAGCAGGAGCGCGCGGCTCGCGGGGCTGCCCTCCCGTGCAGGACGCAGGACCTCCCTGTGCCACCCGCCGCCCTCCCGGACCCACCAAACCCCCCCCTTGGAGGTGAGCGGCCCCGTGGGGCTGCCGGGTCGTGCACTTTAGGCTCTCAATTTGCCCATCCCCATTTAATTGTCTTCTCTGTAAGCACTTGCTGGCTGCACCTCCGCTGGCCCAAGATGGGCTGTTCCTCGGGGACCAGGAGGAGCGCGGTGCCCGGCAGCGCTCGCCTTTCTGCCCTGCCCTCTCCCTCCCGCGGAGCAAACGCGCTCGGAGCTGCTGCCTTCCCGCGTGCTGCCAGGATGCTGCTCCATGAGGGGCGTCTTGCAGAGGGCTTCAGTTGCTAAAGCTGGGGACTAAACTCTTGGGAATTGTGCATGGCTGGACTGGGCTCACCTGTGCCTGGGCATGGTTAGAGTGCAGGCTTTCACTAGGGAAGTATATCCTAGGAAATGTATATCCTAGAAGTATGTCCTAGGAATTCTCCTAAGGCTGTGAATTATTCTTGTCCAAGCTAAAATAGGAGGTAATTTGTGGGGACAAAAGGACAGCGGGTAATGGAGTGACAGAAATGACAGGTCCTCTCACAGGCCTTTGGAAATCGCGACGCTGCAGAGGGGAGGAGAGGAGCCTTCTTTCTATTTATATGAAAAGCACGAGGGAAAGGGAAAGGGCTGCTGCATTTCTATCATCTATAATCCTCCACTTAACCTATGAATTAGCCCTTGTGTGAGCAAAAAGGAAAGTTGGTACCTAAACCATAACACCCCCCTCCCCGCACACGTCACTACAAGCCCTTCTTTTCCCCTCTTGAGTATTCCATATAATGGATCCCTTGAATTAAGGAGATATAGTAAAAAGAATCCCAGCTAGCTTGCACCATTTTCCTCCTGCCTGCCTATATATTTATCTACTGTTTAATGTTCTAAGACCAGCCTTTCCAGAGAGGCTGTTGAGGTGTAAGGTGCAATCTTAACCTTGTAATTTTGCACCCGCTCTAAGCTGCTGGCAAAAATGTTGGAAGAGGGGATGGGTGTCTAATTATCTGCTTGCACCAAAACTGCAAATTATGTCTAGCTACCAGCTACACCGTGGCTCACCAGGGTGCGAAAATATGTGCGCTATGTAACTTAATAGTTATCTGCAAATGAGACCTGAGCCAGTGCAAACAAAGGTGGAGTTGGAGGGCAGAAAATGCCGCGCTGAGCTGGGCACTGTGGCCAGTGACCCGCTCTGTGCCATAGCAGATACCTTGTTTTGAAGGAAAATGTGAGGAGCTTTGAACTAGGCAAACATGGAATACTCTCCCTGCAGGTGAGTTTTCCCAGGCCTGGCCACAAAGGTTTGTCCTGTCCAGCTCAAGCCGTGTCACCGTTTGGTTTCTGGTCTCCTGTGGCCACTAGGTCCCCGCAGGGGTTTAGGGCTGGGAGGCGGCGCCGGGCACCCGGTGTTTGCCCCGCTTGTGGAAGGAGCCTCTGGGACCCGCAGAAACCCTCACCTGGAGCCAGGGGGAGGCTCCCGGGCCGCAGAGGAGGCGGCTGTTGGTAGGAGTGGGAATGCTTGGATTTGTGGTGGCTGCCGGGTTAGCTGGTGCAGCTGGCGCCGCCTGCCAGGTGCCCTCCCTGCTCGCGGAGGTGCCTTCAGCACTGAGGTCCTCGTCTGCCAGGGCTGGACATCAGCGTGTGGGAAGGCGGGAGCAAAGCTCCTTGCTGAGCTGTAATGCAAACTTAGCAGTGGATTCTTGGATGAAGACAGCAACAAGTGAGACCTCCTGTGTCCGGTAGCAGCTGCAGAGGTGCATGTGGGAGGATTCCTTGTGTCCCCCTGGGGCTGGTCACGGGAAAATATAGATGCTGCTAGATCTGTTCCTTTATGCAGGAAAAGGAAGATATAAATGAGGGCTGTATCTCCTCAGAGCAACCGAGTCCATCTAATGGAGTAGGTTTGTGTAAGCAAACTTCCCTCAAAGGAATGTCCTATCTCTGGACAGCAAAGCAGTGACCAACAAAGCCTTGCAGCATCCTCAGGAAAGGCAGCTGAGCCCAGCGCCACCTTCGCCCGGCTCCGGGAGGGCCGTGGTGCAGTAACAGGTGGTAACCTCTGCGTCTGCCTCGTGCCACTGCTGGCCATGGGAAGTGCCATTTTTTGTTATGGAGAAGGAAATTTTGCAAATATGCCCCAGGACGGGGCAGCGTCAGCAAGCAGGGCCGAAGGCTCTGTTACAGCCCTGTTGTCCTGGAGCTCCTGCTGCTCGTTGCCAGTGCGTGTTCATGCCCGTGTAGTGCATATACCTCTCAGCCAAAGGAAACCTGACCTTTTGCCTTTCAATCCCCTCTCCAAACGTGACTCAAACAGTATCTCGCCTAAACAAACCCAGTGATGGTGTTTCAACCCCAAACAAGAGTGCTGGCGGTGGCGGGCAGTGTCCCGAGTGTCACAGTCCCATCCGCGTGGGCTCCAGGGGATCACACCGTGCCAGGGGACACCGCGCCGTGCGAGGGCGCACGCAGCACCGCTCCCTTCCCCGTCTGCTCCGTCCCATGGGCTGGGCACAAGGGAATGGGGCTGGGGGGCACTGAGGGATTTAGAAGAGCTGATGGGGTTAGGTTGGGGGAAGTTGGCAAGCACAGGCTTTGTCCTCAGACAAAGTGGTCAGACTGGATTAAAAGCAGTTTAGTGGTTTCTGATGGAAAGCCTCATAGCCCTCGGTGCAATTTTTCCCATTCCTAGTGATCAAAAGTCACGAATCAGGTGCCCCTGAAGGGGGAAAGTTAAAAAGCCCATGGCTTTCTTATCTTTGAGGTTTTAAATCCCTAAAGCATCTTGGAGGAGAATTTCAGTCTTCTTCTCCAGTGTTATAAACTTATTCCTCTAGCAGCAATTGAAAATTCTCATGTATTTACATGACTCCAGGAGACGAGGCTTTAAGAAAACCTTGACTTACCAATGCGGATACTAAAGTTGCAGGAGCCACTGACAAGTCCGTTTGTGCTGAACAGAATTCAAGTCTTCCCCAGATATTTTAAGGTGTCTTTTACATCTTAAAGAACAAGGGTTTGGTGATAGGGTTTATAGCCCTCGGCCTCCGTGAAGCACAAGGGTGCTGGGAACAACCCCCGTGAGTGCCCTTGGGGGCTGTTTAAAACCTGGCGCAGAAGCCCCTGCTCCTGTCTGCCTCCTGATTATTTTACATAAAATTGTTATGCATCCTAAGTAGTAGCAGCCTGGGCCCCTTGACCTCACAAGAAGAGCTGTTACTATGCATTTAACAAAAACAAGGTATTATGTATTAGCCTACACATTTTGCAATAGCTCCAGCAATTTAGTAACTACAGTCCAATTTAAACCATGCCTGGAGGCAACAAAAATTGCACAAAATGGCAGCTAATTTATAGGAGGGAGAGAGGAAATATTTGGGGGTCTATTCCTTCAAGCCATCTGATTCGTATTATTGACTCATTTAGAAAACAGAAAGTGAGCAGAGACAAGTTTTTAAGGAGTTTGGTTTCACACAAATGACTCGCAATTGCAGCCCATTATTTTTATACCAAGGCTTCATTAGTCACATCCCCGTCGGAGCTGCGCGCGGTGTCAAGCGCTCGCAGAAGGCGCACGGGGCCCTGCCTGGAACTCATCAGCCCGTGCCAAAGGTCGCTCTCATTAAGGAGTCAAAATGAAAACTCGCAGTGTCTCCAACACATCGGCCGGGCGCTGCTGCCCCCTCCCTCGGCGGCGCGGGGCCGGCCAAGCGCCTCTGCTCCCCAGACGCTCAAATAGGATCAAGATGACAGCGCGAGAGAATGAATCGGATTCTTAACGGGCTCGGCTTTATAATATGGTACTGATTGAAACAACCAGAAAGTTGTTTGCCATGTCTATAGGACCGTTTCCTGAGGTTAAACATAACATCTGAAATGAGCAATTAAGTCCCCTAGAAAAAAAAAAGGGGGGGGGGGGGGATGGGGTGGGGGGGAAGAAATAAGGAAAAAGAAAGAAAGGGAGCGAGCTGGGAAAAGCAGCAGGAAAAGCAGCGGGAAAAGCAGCGGAGCGCTGCCCAGGCAGCCGTGGTGTGATGAGCAGCAGAAATGTCTGCGCAGGCCCGTGCCGCCCGGGAGCCGCGGGAGCCGCGGGCTGCGGCCTCGGAGGCGTCCGGGGAGCCGGGCAGAGCAGGGCTGCGGGCGCGCGCCTCCCCGCGCCGCGCACAAAGGCGCGCGGGAAGCGGCTCCGGGCGCTCCGCGGGAAGCGTCTCCGGGCGCTCCTTATGCGCGGGGCGCTCACAGCGTGGGGGGCGCAGGCCAGCTTGTCACTAACAGAAATGCAGGCTGCTCTGTCGCCCCTTAAAAATTATTCCAAGCGGCTGGTGGAGAAAGGGATTCCCCTTGGGCGCTTTGCTCGGGGACAGAACAAAGTCCTTGCGGGGCAGAAAATGCTGTTCGTGCTAAAGGAGAATTTGCTTACTTAAAAGTAGCGTCCCCAGAGTATTACATAAAATAGCAGAAATGCTTTAAGGAAGTTTTTTGTTCTGATTTGTTTTGTTTTTGCCGCTCAACTCCCTCGACCCAGGACGGCTCGCTCTGCTCTAAGCACCTCTCCAGGTGGTTTGTGCCAGTGTCCCGGATTTGCCTATCTGTCCCTTTGCTTTCTGGGTGCAGGTATCTGCTGCTGGCTTGTGGTAGCCCTCAGCATGGGGCTGACCCTGCTCTGCTTTCCAAAACGAACCGCCCCATTAAGCTGTTCCTCGGAGTGCAGGGAAGCGGGGGATAAATTAAAATAGTGCATATTGCAAAATGAGGGGAAGTGAAAAATAAATACAAGACTTGTATGAATCCCAGCACTTGGTGCTGTGAGCGCGGGCAACACTGCTGGCCTCCCCAGCCCAGTCCTGGCACCGCACGGGATCCGATGCCCGCCTGGGTCCGTGTCTGCCCCTCGCGCTGCCCCGGGAAGCCAAGAGAAGGATCCTGAACGCTCAGTTTGGGTCTGCAGCAGTGGTTCGCGGGGCTTAAGTACGATCAGAGTTCCTGGAAGTTACCCTGTGACTGCAGTGATTTCCTCTGGGCGGGAAAATGTGCGGTGCCGGTGACGTGTCCACGTTCCGTGCGTTGCGCTCCGCACCTCGCCGCCTCGTGCCCGTGTGTGTGTGTGTGAGGAGCTCAGGCACCTAACACCGCTCCAGCCGGAGAGCCGGGCATGCAGAGTTCACAAAGAAGGTGAAAATGCCAGTGCTCTGAGCAGCCTGACCTGGTAGGAGCATTGCGTGGGTCCAGCAACACACTGTTGCTGACGCAGAAACCACAGGCTGCTCCTTAGCTGTGGAAAACATGAATGAGGAGAGATGCATAAAGATTACGTGCTTTCAGATGCCATCGAGGGGATGTTCACTGAGCCACTGACTACCTGACTGTTCTCATGGTGTGTTCGGCCGTTTGTCTGGGCCAGAAGATCCCAGCGAGGAAGGCAGGAATGACAAATTCTGGGTTCAGTTTCCATCCCACTGCTGTAGTCTCAGACAAATCTGCTTCTCGGTTACTTAGTTTGCCTCTCTGCAAAACAGGAACAATGTGGCCCTCTTTTGTAAGAGTGCGGAGATCATCTGATGGAAGCTGCCGCGCCAGTGCAAAGTGTTGCTGGTGGGTGAGCAGACGACGGCCAGCAGAAACGCTGACGCCCCGAGCAGATAAGGAACCCCTTGAGGGGCCACTCAAGGAAAAGCGTTTTCTGACACTTTTTACCCACTGTGAGTTGGTCCCGGGGAGCTTTTTCCCCCTGTACACAGGGTATAATGGGCAGGAGACAGGCAGAGTTCTGAAAACTCTCTCCCTCGTACCCGTATCTTTCCCTGCAAAGATAACGATGATTTACTTTGCCCGGGCCGCCGTGTCGGTGCCCTCACCTGCCAACCTACGGGCAGCGACTGATAAAGCGGCACATCCTGATTGTGGATCTGTGATTGATGCACTTGGCCGAGAACTTCCCTCCTGCCCGCGCAGGAAACAGGAGGGCCGCGGAGATAGCGCTCCGCTTTCTTTCACAGTCCCTGCTTCCTAACTCTAATCACCTTCTGCTGTGGGAAAGAGATGAGATGCGGCCTTAAAAACAGATCATTGTCCGCCTCCTAGATTAATGCGGAGAAAGCAGTATTGTCTGCTGAATGGATAAACCTTCCTCCTGTCACTCAAAACCTAAATTCAACGCTACTTCATTTCTAAGAGGCTTATCTTCCTTGAATAGACCCTTGCAGCTCAAGTAAGAGGCGATGTAATGAAGCGTGTTTTTTTCTTAAGTGAGAAACCTGCTGCAAAGAAGGGGTGAAGACTGTGCAGCTGTTCTAAAGGGCCTTTGCAGACTCTCGAAATACTTGTCATTTATCTGGTCTTGCATGACAGCGAATGAGAGAAGATCAAGTTCAAAATCTGCCAGCGCAGCTTTAAGGGCTTCTTCATCTGCTAATTAAATAATGGTCATTAAGGCGCAGTGTCCCGCAGCAAGGCTTGATATGTGGCAGAGATGAAAATGTGGGTTAGTGGGTTATTAAGAAGCCCGTGGTCCCCAGGAATTTCTGTGGTTTTGCCCTGCAGTGACGGTGCTGCTTGAACGGATGGCAGAATATGCGGCGTTCAGCAGATAAATAAATTCATAGAACCTCGATGAAATCATTGTAAAATTCACTTCTTTTATGCCATGCAGTAATTAACTCAGGGATTTGCCCCAGAACAGGCCTTTTTGGAGAATCCCCCGCACCAGCACAGCCACACATAACGCCCGCGTGCTCTCCTTCCATGGAGCACGCGGTGGTCAAGGCGTAGCTCCCACTGCTAATATGTTTTGGGAAATGTGCTCTGCAAAACAGCGTCGATTACTGCCCGTCCGGGGGCCGAACGCCAAGGCGCTCGCTCGAGCTCTGCCCCGGCAAACCTGGCGCTGCCATCAGAGGTCAGCTCCAAGGTGCCTCAGATGGGATGTTAGGGTCTGGCTCTGAAGCATCCCAGGGAACACAGGAATTTTCCTGATTTTTCTGTTGTGGTGGAAGAGGTTAGCTTTCCTTTTTATAGCTTATGCATATTTATTTTTCTTGACTTTGCAATCGGGTTTCACCTAAAAGCCCCGATCTTATAAATGCCTCTTTCTTTCATCACGAGCACGGCAACCTTTCCAGTCTCCCCATTACTGCATGGAGCACAGCCATCCTGTTCCTGCCGCTGCACTTAATGGGCCGTGTCCTGAAAAGTCCTTCCTTGGCTCCTCCTGAGCCCCCGAGCTGTACGTGAGCTCACCTCAGCTGCGGCCGGCGGGGAATTATGTGAGACTCTCTGCATTTGCCCACGAGTATCTGTCTTTTCCTTTGAGCTTCACTTTTTCCTTCCAGGGGTTACCAGCGCAGGACAAGCTGTGAAATCCAGCGCCGGTGCAAGCAGGGGGCAATGTTGATTCTGCTCGTGCCAGGGCTAAATGTGGCCAAGGACATGTTCAGTCCAGTTCAGACAGGAAAATAAAAGGCTTAAGAGAGGGCCTGGGGAGATGGGCCAGCCGCAGGGTGGTGCTCAGCGCGGGCAGGCCTGGCGGAGGCGGCGCACGCGGCCGCGAGCGCTCGCGGGGGAGAAACGAGGTACCTGTCGGAGGCCGATTTAAAGCCCGTTTGGACAGCAGGAGAGCACAAAGGCCCAGGCAGGACCCTCTGCGCCGGCACACAGCGTTTCCAGCCCTGGAGCAGACTGGGGGCTCCTGCAGGGCACCCCGAGCAGCCCGATGCCCGGTGGCCTGCCCAGCTGCGGGACCCCCACAGGAGCTGGGATGAAGCGGGAGCGGCTGTGGGGAAGGTGACGTGGACATGGAGCGTCCCCACAACAACCCCGCTCGAAAGCACAAGCACAAACACCGTGCTTGGGACAGAAAACAATAAAAGCAAGGAAATTTGCAGTTAATGGTAAAACATACCATATGTCCACAAATGCCTGGGCGCAACAGGGCATCCCAGTAACTGCTGCTTGATGTCAAGGTGTTGAGGACCAGATGGTTCGTCTCAGCCCGGGCTGCGGATTTTCCGGCTGCTGCTACATATTTTTGTCTCTCGCAGACACAGCCCCTCATTGCAGTTTTCAACATGTTAATGCGGCTTCTCTGACCTATCCCCGCTACGTGTTGCATATAGTGTTTGAGGGAAAGGAATGGCCTGCGGTTTTGGTTCCCGAAGGTGTTTTGTCGGGTGGTTCACAGCAAGAAACCCTCTCTGATGAGCAAGGGCGCTTTGAAGAGGTTAGCCAGTGCTATTGCTAACCATGCCTTACCCCTAAAACACGGCACCTGGTCTGGCAAAGGACAGGTCAGAATAAATCCTAGCATATTCCTTCAGTCTTACACCCCGGGAAGCTCTTGACAAGTATCCTGCTACCTTTCTTAGATCAATAGGCATCCATAGGCAAATCCCTTAGGCTATGGCAAATCAGCAAATGCTTTCATCGCTACTTTCATTCCCGTTGTTATTTCCGAGGATGTTTTGGTGGTAGGTGCTGCTTCTGTCAACTGCTGAGGGAGCCCAGGCTGCAGGATCTGCTCCGTGTCTGCCCACATTGACCTTTCGCAGATTTTTTTCCCCTTAGCTGCTGTCTTCGTCAGTAAGGAGACACCTGCATCCGTGCAGCTCGGCCGAGAAGAGCGACACAGCACTTCAGTATTTCCCCTTCTTCACCAGCTGGATAGCACCCCTGATAGAAACCCTGCGAAATGTGCCAAAAGCCTTCAAAGTTCAGGCCAGAGGTGTTTGCGCGAGATAAAAATGGGACAATATAGTATCCCTGTACAGCTCATCCGTTTACACATGACACTCGATTCGTAGCCTCTGATTAGCTTGTTAGTAAGGAGGCAGGAAGAAGTGCAATCAAGTTTTTATGATTCATCATTTCTGTTCCCTATTTAGGAGACAATGTTAGTACTCTTTGCCAATCATAGAAGAGGGCTCTTGAGTACCTCGGGGATATGCTTTTTTTAAAGATGCTCTCTGTGTTTCTGAAGGCTGAGCCACATTTTTAAGTAATAGGGAAGTCCTGAAGCCGTTTTCTTTTTTTTCTTTTAATTGTATCTGCTAACAATGCTTTTATGTTTGCTGCACGTATGCAGAGAGCAAACTCGATCCCAGTTTGTCCTTAATCCTGTTTTCGCTTAGAAGTGTTTATGCAGGAAAAAAAAATAGAGATGGTACCTGGAATATTTTTTCATTACACAAAAGCCAAATGTAAGTTTTCTTAAATAGAAAAGGATACATTCTCTTCTTGTGACCTTGATTTTTTAGTTATATTCTCTGCTACCCCTGCTTTAGAAGTATTATTCTTCATCCCATCCAATTACCATTTCTATCAGCTCTTCTGAAAGATTATGCTTTTTGGGTGTTCTTCTGTAGATGTCTTTCCAGTGGCTTCACTTGATGAATGTGACAAGTTTTGTGTTTTCTCCCTCCCCTCATTGAATTGAAAAGTTTTTTGATAAATACAGGCCAATAAGTGCCCAAAGGCAGTGTTTCAATGGCTGCTAAATCTTTCAAGGTTAGGACTTAACCTCCGTTCTCCCTAATTCAACTGCAACCTTCAGTCTGGAGCCAATCAAGAATATCAGATGATACTTAAACAATGAAGGATTTCTGATATTCAGGTACAGCCTCTGTTCAATAGGATTGCAAATTCTTTGTGTGAAGAAAGTCGGTTTTGCTCTAAAGTACTGTCACAAAAAGTGAAATTACCATTTGCTTGGAATGATGCCATTCATCATTGTCAGAATACTAAGCATTGTAAGTAGCTAGGCCTCTCCAAATTAATGCCTTGTTTTGCATCGGCTAAATTTCCCAAATCCTTGAGGATGGGTCATACAAAACTCATCTCACCATTTTAATTTATCAATCCAATATGAGTGTGGTGAAAGGGAGCTTCATTCAGTCTTAGCTCTTTTATTTACAGTCTAATTCTAAAAGAAAAGGAAATAAGATATGAAAATAAGTTGGAAAATAAGATAAATCTCTCAGTGAAATCACAAGATCTACTCAGTCCTGTAGCAAACCTTCTATAATTCATTTGTAGGTCAGCTCAAGGGATTAGCCATGACGTATTTGGAAATTCATTTATTTTTATTTTATTTTGCTGTTTCTTATGCATAAGGGTAATGCTGTCCCCAAGGCTTTTCAGGTAGCCCTCAAATCTTGACAACATTTGCTGTCTCTAAGGCCTAAGCCAAAATTAATTTTCAAATAAACAGCATAAAAATGTATGGAGTTGTATAAATTTGAATACAAAATGCATTTGTTTTGCTTGCTTCCATACATACATACATACTGTTGGCTCAGCCAAAAATCATAATGTGACATTGAAATTAACGGCCACGTGTACATCATGAAAGTCAAAAAAGTTTCTCTCGGTTTATTAGAACCGCGGCGCTGTATTTGCTGTATTTTCCCCGTTTTCTCCTCGATGCGCTCTGCAAGGCGCGCGGGGGAGGAAGCGCCCGGCGATGCCGCCTCTCCCTGCGGGCGCCGCCGCACGCGCTCCCGCGGGGCTTCCCGGGGCGCCCCCTTCCCAGCGGCAGCCGAGCTTCCCAGCGCAGCGGCGCCTGCGGAGCGCGCCTTGGGATGCGCTTCCACGGGGGCTGCGGGAGCCCGCGGCCCGGCCCTTGGCACCTGGGCACGGCAGCCACAGCCGGACAGCGGTGCCCGCACACACCGCGTTCCCACTGGGATCCGTGGGGAGCCGTGGGCAGGCAGGAGCAGCGGCCGGGAGCTCCTGCCCCACGGATGGGGATGTGGATGTGCCCTCCACGTCGGTAGGCTTAGCCTTTCCCCTGAGCTTCATTGCCAGAGAAGCGAGGCCCTGTAAGGCTTCCTCACTGCCGCCTGGCCTGGAACCTCCTATCTGCAGCAAAATTAACTGACCAATAAATAGCTGGTTAATTATTAGTCAGCTGCAGATTATGTTTGGAAGGGCAGATCACCTTGAAAGGCGGCTTGCTATTATTCTTTCCCAGCAGGTCAATGAAATATTTCAATTATTTAATGCGATATGACAAAATACAAGCAAGTGTTTTCGGCAGGTTTCTGGCAGGCGAGGCAGCCGGGCTCAGGCTGGGGTGACAAAAGGGGCTGGTGACCGTCCGTGCCCGGCCAGGACAGCCCACGGTTGCTGCAGAGCTCAGGTGTAGGACAGGCTGCAATGCGCGCACGGCCTCCTGCTTGGGAAATGCACTTTATTTGGCAAATACCTAATACTCTGGGTCAGGCTGAAGTACTTTTAGCACTAAATAATCTTGCTACACTCCGCACCAGCTTGCACGAGCCCTGCTGGTCCTGCAGGCCCCCCGTGCTCGCCCGCCCTCCGCAGCAGGGTGCATTTTGCAAGGAGAGCGGGCGGGCGAAGGCCCCCGGCATCCCCGAGCTGCCCCGGCTGCAGCCCAGTCCCCGGGGTCCCGGGGGCTGCTCCAGGGCACACGAGTCCCCAGCTGCTTTCGTGGAGCCGGATCCAGTTGTGCGGAAAGAAGGGGAGGAAAACAAAGAGATAGAGTTCTACAGGGAGCAAAAACACTATATGAAATCCTCTTTAAAGAGCATGGCAGAACTGGAAAATTGATTTAAAAATGATTAATCTGCCAAATACCAAAGACGAAAACAAAGCTCTGCTTTATATATGTTTATAAAAGTGAAAGATGCGGGTATAGTCATTTAACCACGTGTTCTTGCATTGCTTGTCCATTCTGTTCAGTGCATCTTTTGTGAGTCAACAGATACACTGAAGAGGTTTTATTCACATGCTTGGAATCTGCTAACATCTAAGTCCCGGAGAACTGCAGTGCCATAATCATAATAGGCAGTTTACATAAATTTCTTTTTAATTAGTAGTGCTTCCTAGTTCCTAATTTAGGCTGTGCCTGTAGAACAGCGGAGTATAACATTGAACTTTTGGAAATGTGCATCACAGTCCCTGAAAGCATCATTTTCACGTGTGAACTACGTGTGAACCAGACACATCAATTATATATGCTTAGTGCTGTAAACGTCTTGCTATTGTGCTCATCACTCCGTTATGGCAATTGCTGCTTAGGTGACTTTCATTCCTTGCCAAAGTGTAAAACACCCCCTGATGCATGAAATGTGGGCTCTGCACAGCCATTCTTGGAAGTGTTAGAGCACATTCAGAAGTGTGTTGGTGGCTTGCTCCCCCAGGGCTTGTCTATAGGAACGCAGGGCAAACGCGAGGCTCGGCACCCTGGTTTGGCTGCAAGGGAAAACGTCAGCGTTGGATGGATGCTCTGGAGGGTGACGGGGAGACATTGGCCTTTGCTTTGTGGAAAAGGTGGGAACTTCTGTGACTAATCTCTTCCCCGAGCATCCCAGAGAAGAGGGGCTGCTGCCTTGCCTGGCTTTAGTAGCGGCACAAGGTGCTGCTCCCCTGCTGGGCTGAGCCCCCTTACACTGTGTGTGAGAAGGACACTGCCATTGCAGACCTCCATTTTAAGGAGGTGCATGTATCCTATAACATCCAGTGGGCTCTAGGAGGAAACAAAAGTTCGGATATTTCAGTTAAAAGGCCCGTTTTTTGGCCCCAGAGCACTGTCTTTGGCACAGGGTTGTCAGGGAACTCTTCCTGTTTACCCCAGGTGAGGATTCAGCCCCTGTCTCTAGCAAATCTCTTCACTTTGGAGCAGTTGCTGACACTAAACCAGTATGAGATGTTTGCAGCTTCTACCAGGAAAGAGGAGGTGGAGGAGGGGGCAGAGAAAAACACTGGAGGGAAAAATTCAACTTCTACATTTAGAAAAGCAATTTTAGTAACTCCGAGGTAGCCGTGCTAATCCTCTAGCAGGAAGGCAGTTTGAGAACCGACCCAGCCTCCTTTCCTTTCATTCGCTCCTAAAACACCTGCAACTCTCAGCAGAGTAATCTATGAATCACTGTGTCTGTCGTCCACTTATTGTCTTGTCTAGTGCACTCCACAGTGGAACTAATCACCAGCCCTGAATGAGGCAGTGCTCCTAAGTTGAATTCCTTAAAGCTCCTGAAGTATTCAGCAAGGAGGAGAAATCTTTTAGTATGATTTGCTCCACATTCCAAATTCATTTATAGAAAGAGAATAGATGATTAACAACGGGTCGAGAGACACAGATTTAAAACTGCTTTGCCCTGACCTGCCCCGAGTTACTCCTTCCACTTCCCAGGCTACTCTAATAAGATGAGTTCAAGGAGTGGGATGGCAAAAGCTGCTTGAATCCCCTGCACCCAGCTGTCTTAATTTGGTTTATTGGCCTTAATGAACAAATCTGGTTCTTTAATCACAGGTGAACAGAAAAGGTCACTTGCTACTCTGACAAATGGGCTTACCCTGAGCTGTTTGTGTTGGGATCCCAGTTTCCCCCTTTTCCTGCCCCGCAGCGAAATGCCAATGTCTCTGTGGCACCTCCTCTTGCGACCATTACCTGTGGTGCCTGGGCTGCCAGCCAAGGAGCACCCTCAGTAGGAACAAAGGGATAATCATTTCCAGTTGGAAAAGGCTGAGCTGGAGTAATTTTCCCCCGTTAAAGACACAGCAGCAGGGCTCGTGTTCGGCGGTCACGAGGCAGGGAGCAGCGCGGGTGCAGAGCCCCCGTCCCTGGCAGCCGTTTCAGGGCATCCCAGGGACCCGGCTGGCGCCGGGCACGGTCTGACCGGGCTCGTCGGGAGGCGCCTGTGGCATCTTGGACCTGCGCAGTCTGTCTGTGCTCTGCTTGGAAGGCCTCTTCTGGCTGCTTGTGGCTTGCAAACGCCAACAGAAGTGGGGGGTAAAACGAGTCATTGATGGTTCTTACATGACAGAACAGTCTGCAGAGAAGTTCAGGACAGGGAGAAGTAAACTGGAGAGGGAGAAGTAAAATGACTGTAAGATGCAGCCCCAGCCCGCCAGGACAGTGCCCAGCGGCCGCCAGATGCAGCATCTGGTCTGTAAGGGCAGAGCTTTGCTCCCCTGGGCCTGGCCTGGCCGTGCAGCCCTCCGAGGACTTGCTGATCTCAGTGGCACTTGCTCTTTTGTGATAAACTCTAGAAATAAAGAGGCGTTTCCGTTCAGATACAGCTCTTGGAAAAGGTGGCTCGGCCAATTCAAAGTTCTCACATGATCCCCATTGAAGCGGCTGACTCCAGGACATGCTTTTACATGTGGTACAAAGGGGAGAGCGCTGCAGAAAGCAGTTGAAGTGTTGCAGAAAAATCATCATTTTCCTCAAGCAGAGCTGGAAATCTCTTGGCATATGTAGAAGAGAAAGAGCATTTAGGGCAGTGTTCGTGCTGATGTATATTTATCACCAAATGTGAGCTTTTTGGCCATGTGTGCTGTGACAAATAGAACTTTTGAAAAATGGCTCGGGCTGATTTGCAGAAGTGCTGCACACGTGGAGCTGCATTCAAAGTCGGGTGAAGATGAAGCTCTTCTACAGGCCCCGTGCATTAGCAGCCAGCCTCTCTGGCTGCCTTCTTGGGTCACCTAAAAAATGAATTAGGTCAAACCCCAGATGTGCTAACTGGGTGTTGAGATGCACTGATTTCCACTTTGCTGCAAAAAAATGATGTCTCTCTTGCTTGACTCTTCTGTTTTGAAAAGAAGACAGGATTCAGAATTGGTCCAAAGCAAAGCATTGCAGTTGTACCTGGCACCTGAACTGGATTGTGTTCGGGTCATCTCCGTCTCGCAGGAGTGTGCTGGGACATGGGAAAATACAGGAGAGGTGACGAGCGGGAAGGAGCAGCGGGTGCTCCCAAGCAGACATCCAGGAGTGAACACGTTTTGAGAGCATCACTGCCCTCCGATCTCTTCACATTTGTATTCTGTTAGAGACTAACAAGCAAACAAAGATAAATCTGTGAAATGAGCAGTCAGGGTTTATCGGAGCAGGAAAACAAACCATTCACACTGCTGGCCCATTTGTTGTCAAAGGCAAAATCCTTCCTAGTGGTGAATCATAGCATCTAGGCTGGCCTAAAATTACTACTTTTTAAAGTTGAATTGCTGCTGGCATGTGTGGAATAGGCAAAGATATTAGAGCTGGTGTTTAAAAATTACAGGTTTCCTTTAGCTATTCTTTCAGATGTTCTTTTGTAGGGCCAACTATTGACTTTATTTTCTGACTGATGACATTTAATGGCATTTCTGTGATTTCATGGTTGAGTTACATGATGTTGAAGTGAAAACCACATCAGGAATGCTGAAGAAATGTGCTCATTCTTATGGGCAACGGCCACACAGGTGAGAGGAGGTTTGAGGCACAGCTCTTCTATGACTGAAGCTCCTGCTGGTGAAAATGTGTCTGATTCTTACCTCCAACACGGTCGTGGACAGCTACATATATGTGCTTGAAAAAAAAGTCAGCTCCTGCAGCCTCCTACCTCCTTAGGGATGTTGCTAATTCATCTAAATTATTTAGATGAGGGTCTCCTTAGCACGGACGTTAAAGTCAGGCAGCTACCTGTGATTTTAGGAGTGCTGCAGAACTTGCGCTGTGTGTTTTGGTGTTTTGACAGGTCTGAGTTCTTCCCGAGAGGGGGTGACGGGACGGGGTGGCTCATTGTGACAATGAAACCCAGAAACTCGGCTGCTGGGGCTGCCCTTGCAGTGAGCTGGGTGGGAACGGGTGTAATGGCTATAGATGCCTAGTGAGCATGGAGGCTGTTTCTGCATGTCTGGCTCCACGTTACGTCCTTGTTCCTGGGAATCTCGTGCCCATCATCAGCTGCCAAAGAGCAGGATCTCTACCCTGCAAGCAGGAGCCAAGTTTTCTTGCTCTGCTTTCTCCTAGATTTACATCTAGGAGAAATCATCCTAGATTTACCTTCACATGCACAGGCACAGCATCTACTGTGATGTCCCCCCTTAGCCCTCCTGCAAAGCCTCCCATATCTTCTAGTTGGCAGCTGATCAAGGTGGGTTTTATCTCATGAAATACAGGGGTCTACAAGCAAACCCATCCCTTACAAATTATTTAGACTTCTTTTGTGCTCAATAAACGACCTGAAGCTTGTAACTCGTCCCACCTGAAGCTGGACATCTCAAATGCATCCTCTGAAGCAGTCCCTTGCAGCGTCCAGTTTCCCCCAGCACTCGGGAGCAGGTCTCCTGAACCACGGCCACGTGTGTCGCAAATGTCCAGAGCTGCTGGTGGTGGGTCCCTCGCACACGTTGAGTGCAGACAGTAGAGGGTGCTGGAGATTTTTTTCCTTTCGAGGCACCACGACCTCCAAGGCTGCAGGAACATTACACCTTTAGAGCAACCACAAGTCAATTGGCTTTTGATTGCTGAAAACGCAGAGGCCGGGCAGGTACAGCGAGAAGAGAGGAGGTATCGAACTGGAGTTAAGTGGACACTGTCACCTGCAAAGATGTCACAGAAATTGTGATACATGAACTCTGTATCTACCATATCAGTAAGAATGAGCGGAGATTATCATGATAAAAATCTTCTTTTTTGTAGTAGTAGTAGTAGTATTTTACTAGCATTTTCCTTTTTAAAAGCATTTTTAGAAACATTTCTTAGGAAATAAAGAACTTCATAGTTCTTTAGAAGTTTAGAAGATTTTACTCTGTCAGATATTCAAATTCTAGAAAATGCCTGTCTCTAGCAAGTTGCAGTATTAGTTTTTACACATCCCAGTGGCAGTGCTGTCAGCTGGACCTTCTCTGCCATGCAGCAACGGGCTTTCCTGCAGCTGAAGAGCTTTGACAGGGAATCTCGAGAAGTTCCCTGTAAACATCACCAGTAAAAGTTCCAAGCACGGGTTGGAAAGGAAGCAAGGGCAGCAAGCAAGACTTGCAGGTGAGATGATGGGAACAGCTCCCTTACACTTAAATAACCTAAACCTCCTGAACCCGAGCTGTACCCAGCAGGACATGGAGCCGCTGGCAGGTTGTAGAGAGTGACTGAAATCCAGATTCTGTTCCTGAGGTCACACCCAGCCGTGACATATATGAGGGACTGGGGAGCTGCATTGCGTGGGCTCAAACACAGAGATGGCAGCTGGTGCAACGGGAGCACGTGCAGGGAAGAGGGGCTGTATCTGCCCATCTGCCCCTAAATGCGCCCTCCTGTCTGCCGGGGTTTGAAAACGCGCTTGTCAAATGCACGAGTACAAACTCAGCTGCTGCCAGAGCCAGGAGGGAAACTCAGGAGCGAGTGGCTCCTAGCCTGTTCCCGAATCTATTAAATCGCATCGTCTCCCTCTTGCTAACTCTTTGCTTGGATTGCTTGGCACCGGCAAGCCTAGACTGATGTCTGTGGTTGGCTCCCCTAGCAGGTCCGCTCGGTTGCCAGCTCAAGGGCACCTAGTCAACAAATGTCTTATTTTTGGATTCTCCCATTCTCCTGAGCCCAGTGCTACGAAGAACGACCTCCCTTACCTCATTCACCCTGTTTGTTGTTCCTGACGCAGACTGAAACACCGCGAGCCACAGAGGAGCTGGGCCAGGGCCTGGGCACAGCTGCTGCTTCCCTACGCCCGGCCTTCTAAAAGCTAAAGCAGAGCTCTGATCTTTTCAATTCTGCAAGTTGTTTCTGCAGCTCTGCAAGGGGATGAACGTGTTTGGCCCCAGCACAGGGGCCCTTTGACCCAGCAACGCACAAAACCCACCTCTCAGTGGCAATGTGCTAGTTCCCCAGTGGCTTTTTCGACAGCCAGCATCACTTGTCTGTGCTGATCTTTTTCTTGCTATACGTATTTATAAGCAAGGACCTTTTTAAGCAAACACATTATAGGAATCCAAAGTTTTTCAACTTTCCTGCAATACAAAGATTGTGAAGGGCAGTCATGAGTCACATATTCCTTTGTTAAATTATATTTTTTATGAGTACACTAAAATCCTTGTCTATGTTTTTTATTAGAACTGTTAAAATTATTCAAATCAAATTAATTTTCATAACTTCCAAATTCCTGGTTCTGCTCCAAAATCTATTTCTGAATTTCTTTTTCTTTCTTCTCCCATTACCCATGTAAGTTAGTAATGCTCGTTTTCCTTTCCTTTGGCAAAGGCTGCACATGCAGCACTCGGTGTTTCTAGCTTCCATGGAGCAGGCTAAGCCCGTGTCAGGGTGAAGTGACTTGTCAACGTGACGTGGGAGGAATGACATTTAAATGTAGGATGGGATTTGCCTGGCACTCGGGCGGGATTGCAGGTGATGGGGGTGCCCGGCCCAGGCACCCGCGTCGGCTCTGCCCCCCGGGCTCCAGCCCTCCAGTTACAGCCGCCCCGCGACTTCCTTCTCCCTCCTGCTGGGGAGAGGATGGGAATTGGCAGGGCTGTTATCAGCACCACACATCTGCCCCCATTCTCACTGAGCGCTCTAGGCAGCGAGTGGGAAAAGCCGGGCCTGGGCACAATCTGCTCCCAAGGCGCTTCCTGCCGCCGGCCCCGGGGACTCAGGAAGCAGCCGGGCGGCCCCTGCGCGCCCTGCCAGGCCCAGCCTTGCCCGGGCGCCCCGAGGGGCCACCCCAGCCCCCTGGGGCCGGTGCACGGGCCCTTGTGCTCGGCTAACGCTGCACCTGGCAAAGGTGCTTCAGACGGGAAAAGCCCGAGCGAACGTGTCCACTTCAGCCCTTGGACTCCTCCTGCGGGCATTTTTGGTGTGAACGGAGCCGTTTGGTCTTAAGAATCATCTTAAGAATGATAAAGTCCGTCATCTGAAGAATCTTGGGGTTAAATTGAGTGTTTTCTTAAAGTTTCATCTGGTATTTTTGCTCAGTATGCAGGTGAGCTGAGCATACTTGGGGCTACCACAGAATTCATTTCTTCAAGCTATCACCTCTAGAGCAGTTAATTCTAATTAGGCAAGGGGGCAGGAAAAGCTGCCCCCTTGCTTCCTGGTGCATGAAATTGAAATATCAGTTCGGTAGAAACTCCGGGGCTTGAGAGACCTGTGCACGAGGGCAGGGGCCGGAGCACCCGTCAGCGCCGGGGCCTGAGGGGTCTCCCAGCCTCGCTGGGACCCACCAGCAGCGCAGAGCGGAGGGAGCTCCTCAGCGCGGGCATCTCCTCTTCAGTGGAGCCTTATATAGAGAGATATATATATAGATAGATAGATATAGATATATAACATATATAGATATATGTTTTCTTTTTTTTTTCTTTTTCAATAAGACAGCATCACTGGTGAACTCCTGCTGCCACTTAAACCCGGGAGTTTCGCCATGGGCTTTTATGGGGCCAGGATTTCTCGGCACATAATCTTTTAGCACCTGAGCTTAGGTGCGTTTCGGCAGCACCTCGGCGCCCTTAGCCCGGCCTTCCCGTGCCTGCCAGAGGTCTGCAGTTAACAGGGCTCTTGCCCCGCGTGGCACGTCGTGCGTTTGTGCATGAAATACACCCACATTATCTTACATCCTAAGCAGCCCAGATTGTCAGTAGACAATTATGGGTTTTGCCAGGTTTATTTTGATTGGCCTGCTCTCAGTTTTCCATAGTGGTACTCTATTTGTAAAAACAGATCATTAATGATAACAACAGATGACATGTGCCTGAAATATGGGGTGGACGAGGGAGTCGGATTTTTTTCCCCTTTTTCCTGAATGTCTGCACTTTGACAGCGCGCTCGCCAGGCTGTCACTCGGTGCAGAGATCCGCGAGATTAGGAGCTCATTGTGTGAGTGTTTTCACAGCACTTGTTGCTGCAAAGAATCTTCACACTTTGGAGGATGAAATCTGGCCTTCCAGACACAAACTGTTAAGAAGCAATCATAACAATTAGCTAATGTGTCAACAATTAGCACTTTCCATCAACCGGCATTGAGTGGAACCTTCTTCTTATCCATACGCAGACAAAAATGCAATGATGTAGTAAAGAAAAGCACTGGAGTTGGCTGCCCCAGTGCTTAGCTGCAGCCAGCAGGCTCCCATGGGTATTGTTTACAATGATTATTCTTCCATTATGATGTTATTGCCTAGGTCAGGGGTGGTAGCTAGACTGAAAATAAGGTTGGTTTTTTTTTTTGCTTTTTTATTAAAAAAAAAACCTCTTGGCTGCTTTTACAAAAGTACAACAGAAACAACTGCTGTGAAAAGGTCAGCTTGTAACAGTACTTCAGTGTTTAAATGGTAAATATTTCAAAATAGTATTTTTAATATTTTACCATTTGGAAGGTTTTCAATGCATCCCAGGTCCAGTGCGACTCAATCAATGTAAGATTTCCCCAGTCTCCACTGGGAATTCTTTACAATAGGCTCATTATAGTCTGTTGCTGTATCTACCACCAGTTGGTCAAAATTTATTTATATATCTTTTTATACGGTATATTCCTGGCAGTAATATAAAAAACACTATTTTCTCAAGTATTTTACGTATATCCATATGTAAACACTGAAGAGAACTCAAGATCAGACTTTTAACATAACTTTGCAGCCGCTCTTGCTCATACAGTAGCTTCTTAGGAGACAAGCAGTTGACTGCAAAGAAGACCAGACTCTTCTCCAGAGAAATATCCTTCTGGGAATTTTCATGGACAGCACGGGGTTCATAACAGGCTACTGGGAGGCAAATATAAAGTACGTAGCGTCGGGAAGGGCTTCTCTGGATGACTGTGTAGCTGGAGCCAAAGTGAAACCATCTGAAAAACAAGCAGTGCAGTTTCTAAAAGTAACACGCTGCTTGAGAGCCAGCCAAGACATGGGATTTAAAGCAGGGCACGGGGCTCGAGCACAGCCTGACGCGGTGCAGAACCCAGGCGCGCAGGCTGGGGCCGCGGGGAACGTTCAGGAATTATTTGGGAGTCTAACAACCACGACGCCGTGTAGCCCCAACACAAAGAGGAAGGCAAGGGTGCAAACAGCAATCCCACTTTGCTGTTTTCTCCAAGTTTAGTGCATGTTTTGATGGATGGGAGAGAAGGAAAGGGCCTGTGGTTCGCGCGCTGACATGCGGCTCTCTGGCACGTGCTCAGTTTGCCTCCCGGTGCTCCCGGTTCCTCCCGGTTCCCTTCCTCCAGGCGGGACATTGTGATCCCGAGCAAACGCTTGAGATTTTTTGGAGGGGGCCTTATAATGACACTACGAGTTATTAATATGGGAAATTTGGTCAATAAATAGGAGCGGGATTGAGTAATGCAAGAACAAATTCTTCACAAATTCTTTAGCAGCAGAGTAGGTGAAATGCCACAGACAAAGAAAATGCTCTGAAGTGCAAGTGTGTTCTTATGGCTTTTGCCAAGACTCTGACAAAAACAGTCCTTTCTTTGCGCATTAAGGCTCCTATTCAACGCTACACTTAAGGATGTCCTTAAATTCCATTGACATTTGAAAGCACTGTTGACTTTAACAGGACTTAAGCACCTGTTCATATTTAATTGTGTACTTTCCGGGTTTTTCCTGAAGAAAAAAATGGAAAAGAGATGGACGCAGGCATGTGCTTAAAGTTAAGCAGGTGCTTATGTGCCCAGCAGAGCTGAGGCCTAGCAACCCAGTTTGATTCCCTCTGAAATGGGAGGCAGGATTCTCCCGAGCGCTGCACGAGCAGCACGGACGAGTCATTTGCTCAAGCTGCAAAATGAAGGGATGAGAAACTTGTGAAGGATGTTTTTGTTTTGTAACAGCACCCAACCGTGGGTGCCAGCTGCTGGCAACTGAATTATAAAATGAATTTTCAAACGAGCTAAACGGACCAACCCCAAACCTCTCCTGCATTAGCAGCTATGGCCCCACGTAGCAGTTTTCTCTGATAGTTTTTCACTTTTCCCTGTCTACTGCAGCAGCGAGAGCACTGAGTGGAGCGTGTTTTCTTATAGGAAGGACACTGTCCCGAGGGGATGATTAGATGCCAGAATCACCTTCAAAATGTGGATATGACCTCCTGGGTGAAGGGACTGATTGCAGATTTAGGAGAGCGCTCGGGCCGGGGAGGGGATGTGTAGGCTCACGGGAGCCCTTTCACTGGCCTGAGTGTGTTGGTATCAAGTGACTCTATCAAAATTGTTCCTCATTTCCATTTTATGAATGCAAATGTACTTTAGCAAAGAACAACTTAGTTTTCTGTAGGGGCCATTAGCTTCTTTTGCCTTCTTCCTATTGCAACTCTGGAATGAAGTGGCAGTGCTAATAAAAAAAAAAATAGAGGGAGCCTTTGGAGGAAGAAGCCTAAACCATCCTAGCTACAAGAGAATTTGAGGCCGAGAAAACTACATGTATTGATAATTAGACAAGGAATCATCTGGCGAGGAGGAGAAATCCAGGTGATCCAAAGACAGAGATTAATGCTCTGCAGACAGGCTGGGCCTTGGGGATGCTGAGATGATGCTGGGGTACCAGGGCAGTGGGGATCAGAAAAACGTGGGTGCCTGGGGGCCCGAGGGCTGCAAGGAGCCCGGCTGCAGGTCCCTCAGCAGCGCAGCCACGAGGAGTCCTGCCGCATTTGGCCGTTTTCTCAAAGCCCCATTTCCTTCAGTATTGTGATTAAGTGACAATGTCGTCTTTTACTGAAAAAAAAAAAAGTTTCCAGCCTTTGTGGCAGCAGAGATAAGCTGGAAAAATGTCAGCCTAAAACACTCCCAAATAAGGAGGCAAATAATTGCAATCCAAAATGTATTTGTAAGGAGAAAAAAAGAAAACTCAAACCATGCACACAAAGCAGCAGCCACAAGCACTCGTTATTCATGTTAGACTAGATGCCCGACGAGTGGATCTGGGTGATGGAAGCCATGCTGGAGGTGCTGGTGCCCAGGATGCCCTTTGCTCCTTACCCCTTTCACCATGGAGGTGTGATAAGGTTAAATGCAGCCTCAGTGCATTGGAGGGTGTTTTGTAGATGTGGCTGGAGGGGTGGATTCCCCTCCTGGTTGACAGGTCTTTTTGATCAGGATACAGCTATGGAAGCTGGACAGAAGCAGTTTCATCCCTTGTCAGGAATCGACTAACTGGAGTGTTTCACTGTTGCTTATGAGAGCCCTCAATTCCTGACGGAGAGAGGAACTGAAATCCACACCAAAGATGTGTACGCTACAGATTAATGGGAAAGGGAAAACCCAGTATCTCCCAATTTCTCTTACCAAGTTTATTCCTGAAAGGGAAGGTGTTTGTTTCAGAGAGCAGCAAACAATCCCCGCCGCCGTGGAGATGAGAGTGGAACAAGGAGAGCCAGGTGCGCCAAATAGGATGTCAGGAAGGTTGGACGTCTCCACCGAGCAGCCGGCGCTATAAATTGCAGGAATGCCACCACGGTGACCTGAAGCCTGAGGGAAGAGAATAGTATAAAAATGATAAATCACAGCCACTGTTCCAGATCTTAATCAGACAAAGAAAGCTGCTTCCATTATCAAGCAGATGAATATGATCACTTACTAATAGTGCTGTGCCCTTCTCCTGCTTCGTTTTAGATGCTGGATAAAACAGCAGCTACTGCTGCTGAGGTCACGGATATCTGGCACTCAGAAAGGAGTCGTGATCTTCCAGTCTGACCTTCTGCATTACACGGGCAAGAGGATTTCCACGTGTCAATACCTCTTTGAACTAGAGCTTCTCCTTTGCAGTGAATCCCAGTACCACTGCACGGATAGAGCAGAGCACCTGGAAGCCCCCTAACCTCAGTGCCCTGTTATCTTCCTTCCTGCAGCTCCTCAGGTTTTGCATCTTCTGCACTCTTAATGAGCAATATCCATGTGTTTCTTCTTTGCCTCTTTGATAATAACATAAAATAAGGTGATGGCAGAAAATGATCCTCAAAGGAGCCTTGGGAAAGTATAGCTACATGATGATGACTTTCAGCTGCATTTAAACTTACCGATTATCCAGGTGTGTTTTGCATCATTTCAGTTAATTTCATTATCAGATAAAAAATAATCACCTATTAATAGAGCCTTCTCGTATGTCAGTCTGTAAATTACTGGCAAAGGATTTATAAAGGACAGAAATTCATCACTATTTTTCAGTTGATTCCTCTTGCATAAGGTAAAGTGTATTGCATGAACAGAACTACCTTTATCAGGCAAACTTGTAATCATATGAAAAAGATTTCCCTTTACTTTGATAGGATCTGTTATCTACAAAAACATATCAATTAGGATTATCCATGTACCTAACAGTGTTGATTAAGGAAATAACTGAACTTTAACTTGGCATGTACTGGTGTCAGTTTGATCTATCTTCACCTGATTCCTCCCACTTGCCCTTTCAAAAAACTAGAACCAAAGTGGTTTTCCTTCAGCCCTCTGGAACTTGCACTTTCTTGCTGGAAGTCAGCAGTCATGATTCAGAGCACTTCTCCTTCCGTTCTCTTAAACCTCTTGCATGCAAAGTATTTGGGTTAGCGCATTTAAAAGATCTGCCTTTCCTAGTCGCAATGAAATGCCTTGCCAGGTTCGCTTTGCGCCGGCCTGCAAGTCAGCGTTGTGTTTGTTGTCATCGTGGAGTCCCGTTTCCCCCAGATATCACACAGAAATATCTGTCTGAGCACTTTTGCTCCTCTGCCCTGTTTTTGACAGTCTGCCAGCGCCATTATTCAGATTGCTTTTGTTCCTTCTGAACTGGAGTTTTTCTTGTGTCGTTATTTTCCTCTGGCAATTTTCTGTAATTTATAGCTTCAAATTAACATTTATTACTGTTAGCTTACCTCTTTTCTATTATATTTATATCAGCTCCCACTTCCCTTCTAAGTGACACTGTTTTATAGGTTTTCTGTTTTTATTTTCACGACAACTTTCCCAGCTATTGAATAAAGCTTTCAAACATCTTGTAAAATGCTAACAGGTCCCAAGTATCATTCACGTCCTTCTGCTTATTTTCCTCCCTTCCCACTGAATTATTTGATAATTTCTGCAGCTTTTTAAATCAGACCTTTAAAGCAGGGCTCATGTGCATGGCTGGTGGAACTTTTATCTGTGTTACACGACCTGAGTGTGATCAGGATGGTTTAAGGGAAGGGTGCTCCACGCCTGTTCCAATAGCACAAATCAGCCGTTATCTGAGGGCCAACGTGTCCCCAGCGTGGCTGTTTCCTTTAGCACACAGCTCCTCTGGCTCAAAAATCTGAAACATGGCTTTAAAATCCTGGAAAAGTGGAAAACAAAACAAAACAAAAGCCCTCGGTTATGTGATGCTGTCTAACCCAGTATGATTTTCATAGTGAAGTTTCCCAGACACTTGTAAATAACGTGAAGTTCACGTAGGGGAAACTCCAGGGAAACCTCGTGTTGCTTTTGCTACTAAACGTGACTGTTGGATGCTCCTATTCCCCTTCTGATCCTCCTCCTCCTTCAATTTCAGGACTGTGCAGACAGAAATAATATGCAAAATTCTCTTTATATGGCTCAGTTTGGAAACCTGCCTCTGTGTTCATGTATTCAGTCTGGCATAAGGATTTGGAGTATTTGTGAGGGGGACTGCCTATTTCTATATCAAATTAATTTTTTATCTCTGTGCTGAATACACTTGAGTGGACTGGGAAATACTTTCAGGAAGACGCTGACTCTTCTTGCTATGATGTTTTCTGGTAATTAAACAGTTCTCTATTTTATCATAGTTAATGAAAATGAGAGTGGTTGGGAAGGTTATTTCTGTCTGTTACTATTAGGTTCTCCAGATTTGCTGACCCTGAATAATTAAATGTTTTTGATCACTCCATTTATATTGCCTAGAACTGAAGTAATTCTGATCCTTCAGCAAACTTGAATCACAGCATGGAACATACTGAAGGGCGCCAAAAGATGAAACATTTCAGTTTTGCTGCTCACATCTGTCTGTCCGGAGACCAGAAGACCATTATAATATATTTAGAGCAATGAAAAGCTCCTAAGGTTGAAAGCCTTGATTAGGGCCGTATCTGTTCACATGTGGGAGTCCTGCTGGACTGCACACGGAATCCCTGAATTCTCTTTACTGTAGGGAAAGAAGTTAAGAATATTGTTTAATGGGTGAAAATAATGGGGAAAAAATGTAAACAAGGAGACCTGACGCTGAAGTGAAAATAGGAATTGACACATCCGTCAGTTTGTACTGTTTTTACAGACAGGCTAAAATAGTTCAACTTAAACCATTAATCATCACACTCCTCCGTTCTAATCCATGGGAACCACAGGAGGTCACCAAATATGCATTTAATATAAAAGAATGGAAGATATTGGAGGGAAATGGAGTGTAGTATAAGAGCTAAAAACGATCAGAGCAAAAAAATTTCAAGCTGAAATTTCACTAAAGATGAAAAGATGCTCAGTGAGAAATCATTACCTCTTGTGCAGAAATTCAAAATATGAGATAAAACAATCAAAATGCCTAAAATGCAAACAGGTTATGTTTCTTGATTTTTTGATAAAATGATGCTGAATAAGAGCACTCCTATTTTTATTTGTCCTGAGGAAATGGCACCACTCCTTGCAGGAGCTGTTGCCAGCTTAAAATCCCAGCTGTCTCCCGGCTCCCCTTGCGCCCCTCGGAAGCAGTTTCGGGGGTTCTTGTTCTCAGCTGACGCTGCCCCCCGGCTCCGCGCCTGGCGAGGCCGACGGTCCCATTCCCTCCCCACGTGCAGCCAGCTCGGATCTTCAGCCGGCCGCGTGATTTCCCCGGCGCTGGGTGGGGTTCCCCTCGGAACGTCGGGCTCGCGCTCATCAGTGACCGCAGCCGCCCCCCGGCCTCGCAGGGTGCCCCAGTGCCACCCAGTGCCACCCGCCGGGACGGGGACGCGGCGGCCCCGCAGAGCCCCGGCCCCGCGCTCCGCGCTGGCACAATGCAGCCACTGTGGAAGAAGACATTAGGAACAAAAAACAACGCTCCAAGCTTTAAGAGCAGCCTGCCAGAATTATGAAGAAAAACATCAAAATGATGCCATTAAAAACAGATGGGGATTCTATAAAGTATTGAAAAGAAAATGTTTAATTATGAGCCTTATGCAAAACCCATCAAAGTTGGATTAATATTATAGTGCCGTTGCTGTAGAGGGTTTAAGTAGTCCACGGTGGAACATTAATCTTTCACTCCTTTAAAAATAATGTTTTCCTTTTGTTGATGACAAATTCCTTCTCTTCACTGTTGAAATCATATATCCAGATTAATAGCATCTAACATAATGAAATCAAAAGGCGCAGGTAATATGAATTAGCTTAAAAAACAACAACAATAAGGGGGGAAAAACCCCGAGGGTAAAAAAAAAAGTCACTGGATGAGTGTTTTTGTCAACGTCACGGTGCTTTTATCTTGTTGTTCAAGGACTTGGGAGTCGCCGCCACGCGTCCGTATTCCCATCCCCTGGCACGCGGTGTTGGTGCTGCATATTCACAGCATCCCGAAAGTTTGTCAGACAGAAAGGATGTTTTATGAGCTGGAAAAGGGGGGGCAAAGCCCTGTCTGTCGGGTTTCTGTAAGGTTGCCTCTTCCTGGAGAGTCGGAACATGTCTGGCATAGAGCGCAGCCCTGGGCCTGCCTGTGGCAGCCCGGCCGGCTGGAGCAGCCAGGCTCCGGCCTGGGATGTTCGGGAACGGGAGCACGGAGGCGTGAGGGCGCCGGAGCACAGGGGCACTGGGGGCGGCTGCGGGGAGCCTCCCGCTCGCGCCGGCCCCAGGGCTTCGGGCCCCGTGCGCACCCGGGCGCGAGGGGCCCTTGGCAGCTCGGTGCTGCGGAGCGTGCGGCTTGCAGAGCCCTCGCGTGCGTCGTGGCCAGTTCCTCGGAGCTGGTGGCTGCCCCTGTGTCCCCACTGCAGGGGACACGGCCAGGCCGGCTCCTCGGTGCTCCCCGGTGTCCCCGCTGCAGGGGACACGGCCAGGCCGGCTCCTCGGTGCTCTCGCAGCGCAGGGCGCAGCCGGGGCTTGCGGGCTGAGGCCTCTGACACCTCACAGATGATTTTGTGCTTGTGGTTTGCATCACCCGCTTTCGCTTGGGGGCTGGTGCGTGTCCCAGCGCTCGCTGGGTTTCCAGGGATGCTTCGGGATGCAGCCACCCTGTCCCTCCGTCGCCCGCGTGTCCCGCACGGCAGCCGAGCGCTAAGCTCGGGGCCGCACTCGGCTCCCTCAGACAACGCACCGCTTGCTCGGAAGCCAAGAGCTTGTGTTCACTTAATGCTATAGGAGCAATTGCCCTTCCTTTTTTCCCCTCTTTTCAAAAAAATGCATTCTCTACTGAATCACCCGGTACAGCCAAGGCAGGTTCTTATTTTAACTAAAATATCAACAGAGACTGCTAAGGTAGATTTAAGATATTCATTACAAAATATTTTGTCCTGAGCTTTAAGAATAATGCGCTTTCAGCACAAAGCAATGCTTATTCTGAACACTGGACATTTTTTTAGTTATTTACAATAGGATTCAAGATTTAGAATTACCATGAAAGATTTACTTATATTGCAGTTCATGTAAAATTTAAAATCAATAAAGTAAATAAATTTAGCTTGTCTGCCCGAATCGATTTCATGCAGTGCTGCGACGCCGCGCTGCCTTATCTCCAATGTCATCCTCCAGCAACAGGTCCAGGGCCGCCGCTCCGCTCTGTGATCACGTCCCTCGCGACACACGGAGCCGCTCGCGAGGGAGTTTATGGATGCGGCCTCCCCTTGGAGCCGGAGCCGGTGGCTGCTCGGAGCTGTGATTCCTGCCCCTTGGAAGCGGCCGGGAAGTGCAGCAGTGTCTCGGGGTGGCTGTGGGGATGGATGGAAAGGGGGAAATGTTCCCGCTGGTGGAACCGGTGCGAATAGCTGCGCTCTGGGTACCTACTCATATATGTGTATATATGTATGTATATATATAGTGTGTGTGTGTGTATATGTACATACACCCACTATATACACACACACAATATGTGCATATATATATACACACATATATACACATATATACATACAGTGTATATTTATGTATACTATATACATGTAATGTGTGCTGAAAGGAGCAGGAAGAGCCTTGGGCAGGGTCCCTAACCACAGGTGGAGAAGGAGGGAGTGCTCAAATACCCCATGTTTTCCTGCCTGTTGCTAAGTCACCGCTCTGGGCTTGTGAATAAGCAGGGAGACTCCTTTTTTTTGAATTTATAAGATTTAAGTGCTGATGAAAAATAAATGAGAAGCTCTTACCCAGCTGTTGCGCTAGTAGGTCCTTGCACGAGAGATGGATCGATTATACATGTAAACTAAACGAGGAAAGCCCAAATACGATTCTTTTCCCCATTCTGTCATCGTTTTACTTTTTTATATGGAAAGTTCAGTACGTTATGAGCAGTCACAGATGAATTAAAATGAAAGATTGGCTTCTGAGCAGAATGTGCCTGCAGAGCCAAAGGAAAAGGCAGGAGAGGCCCATGGTGGTGAGCGCAAGGTCTGCATGATGGGCTGCTTCAGATGGCACCTCTTATCCTGGAACACCTGGGGCTCTCTGGGACAGCCAGGAAAATCAGGAAAATTGTCCCAGGAAAATCAAGTCCCGTTCGTCCACCCATTTTGCCAATGTCTCTTTCTCCCGTGGGATATGCTCTGTGAGCTGCCAGGGCTGATTGCTTAGGAGGAGGCCACCAGGCAGGAATGTTGGAATTGCTGGATAAAAAGAAGAGTCGAGCATAGTTGATGGGCAATGGGAGCAGACTTCAAGTGTCTTTACACTTGTGTACACTTGAAGTGTCTTTACACTTGAAGTCTGCTCCCATTGCCCATCAACTCTGCTCGGCTCGGGATTACAGGAGCTGACGTTTCAAATGTAGGAAGGGGGTGCATGTGAGGAAAGCTTTGGGAACTGCTGTGGTACTGCATTTAATTTTCTTCTCTGCACAAAAAACAAAAATATTACCCCAAAATACAATTGAGAGCCACCAGCATCCTTTTGTACAAAGAGAAGTCCCTTAGCTGTTTCCAGTAAGTAACTTAAAATTGAATTCTTAGTGTTTTATGGAGCGACAGCATGACCGATACAGCCGTAATTGGACTGACAGGTTTGACTTTGTGATTAAAAAGGGATTATCTGTTGCTGAACAGAGGACAGTGATTTTATCTTATGAAGAAGTTTAATGAATTAAAAATTGGTTTTATTCTGCATTGGAACAGCCTTAAACTTTGCAAACAGTTTTTGTGAATTGAAATTCTGTCAAAATAACAACTTTTGCATTAAGGGAATGCAGTTCTGAAGTCAATCGCTCTCTGATTAAAGTAATCAGAGGATTTCAGAGACCCTTATCTAAAAAAAGTTGTGAAAATCAATACACCTTTGGAAGACAGTAACTGGTGTTAATGAAAGAGCGTGTGGAAGGAAAGTGGTTTGTCAGAAGCTTTCCAAACGCAAATGGATTTTGCATCAATTTTGCCCCACAAATGATAGGCAAGCCCACTGCGATAAGCTCGTGATGCTGCCAAGAGTTTAGCCCAACAAACCAGCCACAGCTGCACAATTCAAAGGATCTGGAGGAAAATAATCCCTGTAACAATTATAATTCAGAACTTTAGAAATACTTAAAAACTTTAGAAATGTTTCCTTTTTTAACATATACAATCCAACATTAATACAAATGTTTTCATTCTGGTTCCGGCAAAACTGTAACTGTTTTTATAGCTAGGCAAACAGTGTCGTATTATTCTTTTAAGACGGTACTCTGCTTTCACATGAAGTGAAACGTCCCCTTTTTATTACTTGCAAAGGAAAAAATACCAGCCCTGCCTGTCAGTTGTGCTGTTGAGTGTAAGATGGAGCACCCTTCTGGAAGCTGCGAGGAAGATGGCGATAAAATGTGAGGCAGCCTTTAACAGAGAAAAAGAAAAAAGGGAGAAAAAGGGAGAACAGAAAAAAAAGGGAAAGAAAGGGCATAGTCATGTAATAGAAATAGAGAAATGGGGCAAATCTTTCTGGTTTAAGTTAGAATTAATTCAGCTAAAATCGGTAACTCTAAGCTGTGCTTGCATCACTGCAACAGGACAAGATTTACATGTGACAGGCTCATGAGTCTGAGCAAATAAATATAAACTATATAACGAGTTTTATTTGTTTTCTGACTCATGTCTGGTGCACAGAGGCAAAGAGATTCTAGTTAGAAGGCAAGAGCTGTCCCGAGGCCGTGGCTGATGGCTGACTTCAAGCACGTGCTTTATTTTAAAGCATTAAGTTATATAAAGTTGCAAAACTGCCGTTTAAGCTACACCATAACTGTTTTCAGTTTTGCAGGTGATTGTTAGAAGAGTATTTTCTAACAGAATATGCAGCAAGGAGGTTACAATAGCATTTCTGTAGAACAGAAATGTTCTGGAAACTGCATTTTTTTCGCTGCGAGGATGCCCTTGCATTTGGACACCACCTCGGTTAATGTTACAGAAAACAAGGTGTCCAGGGTGGACATGTGTGTTAATGACCCAGTTTTCTCAGGTACAGAATAGATGTCCTGAGGCTGAATTCCTCACAAAAAAAATAAACCCTTAAGCAGGATGCAAGTATTTGTACTAATCCGGGAGACACTAAACAGAGCTTCACAGCAGCAGTAGCTGCTCAGCGTGTAGTCACGCTGCTAAGAAAGTGCCTGTTATTTTATTCACTGCAGAACTGTCTGGTTGCACTAGCAAGGCTCTAGTGGCACGTGGATCCACGTGGCCTTATTTTTTGGGAAGGAGGACTTCCAGGGAAAGAGCCCCTCGCCTTCAGTGGGAATTCCGTTCTCTGAAGGTTGGGTTGTTATTCTTTCCCTTTTTTTGATATTGTCGTAAATGGGTGAAGATGATTAGTCTTCTAGGCATCTCCGGATAGGCTTGGATTTGGTGTTTGATTTTAAACCTTTTCAGCATCAAATCCAGAGACTCGCTGTCCTGTTCTGCACTGTTGAAAATCAGACCACATATCCTGGTGCCAAGATACCAGAGTTAAAAGAACATGTCTTTAGTTAACCATTTAAAAAGGTCCCACAAGAGCAGCCCAAGCCTTTGAGATATTTTCTCTTTCTACTTTATTCATTTATATATTTACTAAATGAGCCACCTCGCAAAGCTACCTTTTTCCTCTAATATCTCCTGATTTTTCACTGAGGGCTGCTGTGTGTGCGGGGCAGAGCTGTGGTGCTGTACAAGGAGCCTGGGTTTTATTTCTGCGCCAGAGAAGCCAGCATGTTCTACTTCAGGGTAAGAAATGCTCAGTGCGTGCAAAACACAAATGCTCAGCGCTAGCTAGGAATATTTCTAAGTGTATGTAATGAGCTGTAAGCCTGCAGACTTTATTGAAACCTTAAACTTGTCTACACTTCAGATTGTCCAATATTTTCAGGCTTTCCACCAAGTCATCCCTTCCACTCGTCTTCTTTTTCTTTTTAGAGAATTTGATTTTGCATTTCCTTTCCCTGACTGCTGTTGTTGGGATTAGCTAAGCGTAATTGTGCTGACTTTTTGTTGGACGGCAGCTTTATATTTCTATAGTTTTCAGTCCCTAGCTGTCAACTGTTGCAGGTGGGGTACCAAACTTTTACATAAAATTGTGACCAGTTTATAGATGAATGATATATACTCTTCTGACCTGTGAGTTTCTTCTAGAAGCAAAGGTTTAAATGGTTTCCTTTTTAGATCGTGCTCTGGATAACTGAGGACAGATAATCAGAAGTGTAGAATGACCCCAAACAAATTGCTGCCGTGGCTCTGTAGCAGGCAGGATGAGTTCTGCTGTTGTCTCTTTGTTACATATTCACTAAGAATGATCAACATGACACCCCATAATCAAAGGAAATACTTTTCAAGTGATAAAAACAGGAAGGAGCATCTCCTTCCTTTGGCTGGTCAGGGCACTTTTGTGCCATTCTCAGGGATATTTTCTGATGCAGACGATGAAGACCCTGGCTTGGGGCCCAGTGTCCCACCTGGCTCCATCCCCCAAGGTTTACAAGCGTAAAGCTGCAGAAGTGTGAAGATAGGATAAGAATCACCACTGGTGAACTATTACCATGTTGGTAATACAGTAATTTCCTCAGAGAGGAATGATATGACAACAGACTGCATTTCATGGTACTGGCTATTAATGTGTGTTATTTTGCTTGTTGGGGTACCTTCACCAGGCAATATGAATAACTGAGAACAGATAAGGGGATGGCTCTGTGTGACAGGCTCCTGTGTCATCAGCTTTGATATATTAAGCATTTATATTGATTCAGCTGCTGGACTCTCACAGCCCCCCGCCTTGTGCTGCAGATGAGGTTCAGTTGAGTCTGCGTCGGCGCCCAATGTGCTCGAGATGCAGAGGCACCTCAAGGCGCCTGGTCCCCGGCTCCCAGACATACAAGCCCTGCTGCAAATTCCCTGCACTCCCACGATTTTACCTAGCGGGTTTTGTCTGCCCTGGGCAGTAACAAGTTGCTGTATTTGTGCCAGCTCTGGAAAGGAGAGTTATGAATCTAGCCCTGGTTAAATTAACCGTGGATTTATACCCTGCGTAGCTGTTTCTGCTGGTAAGGTGCAGAGCTGGAGACAAGCAGCAGATTTAGAAGGTCTTTCTCTTTTATTATCTTGGTCAAGGTGTGTTCAGCTGCAGCGTCTGCCGCCTCCGCATGGTGACGGCTCCTGTCTCCTCCTCCGTGCGGGCGCCCGCGGATGCTCCGTGACGGTCATGCGCGCTCCGTCTCTGGGAGAAGAGAGCAGTCGGGAATGGATTTAGGAATTGCTCTTGGCCAGGAGATGGAAATAACCCCCCAGTTATTCACAAATATTATCCGTGGGCCTGTCCGGAGCCGGGAGGCTGGGCTGCAGGCGAGGCGCGTTGAGGAGGGGACGGCTCCTGCTCGACGCGGCCGCACAGGCCTCCCCTCAGGCCGTTCCCGGCGCCTTTGCCTAATCCCAAATAGCTCCGTATCTCTGGTGCTGCGCGGCTCCCGTTCGGCCAGGGGATGGGCACCGAGATTTGATAGCCCTGGCGGCGCGGGCACATTTCTGTGCTCCGAAAGCTATCGGCCGCATCAGCTCCGCGCCTCCTCCGAGTTTATCAGCGGGCGCACACAGACAGATAACATCCCAGTGACGCGACCCTGACCTTTGTCAACCTTTGTTAGGGCCTCATCTGAAGTCAGGCCTAATGTTTGTAAACAGGATGTAATTAAGGCTGGGAACTGACAGCGCCTGACAGTAAGACAATGCGGAGCTGGCAGGGCCGGGGCTGTCAGATGTCGGCCCGCATTGTGTTCCAAGGGCCCGCGCAATAATTAGTGTCCTCTGGCGCAAGGAAGTGCACTCAACTCGGATTAATCTGTCACAGTGTGGAGGCCATCCTTGCGAGGGCAAGTGTTTCCTCTGATAAACCTTCAAGCGAGTCTGAGAAAGGGGCCGGGCGGGCCAAAAGCAAGCTGTGAAAGTCAAGAGTGCGGTGACAGGTGCTGACGGAGGAGCCGGAGCAGGAAGGAGGAGGCGGCGGGGGGAAAGGCTCCTTCACAGCCTGCCTTAGCGCCGCGCGGGGCTCATCCCCCGCACGCCCGGCCCGGCTCGTTTAAGAGAAGGTAGAGCAGACTCAGTCTCTTAAAGGCAGTTCTTGACATAAAGCACATCCCTAGAAATTGTGTGATGCCATCCTTAAAATCTGTATGGTACCTTGTTCTTGCAGCTTTTAAAATATATGAAATTGAAGATTATCTTGATCACAATAATAGTTTAGGTTTATTCAACTAGAGCACACAGATTTCATATTTATTTTGCAAGCACAAAATTTTCATTTTTAGATAAGGAATAAGGAGGTGCACTGAATCCACATCAATGAGTGTATGAAAAAGCCTATGACAAGTTTTGTCTTAAATATATGAAGCAAACGCTTTGGAAACTCCAATAATACTATGGTAGTTTACCAAGATCACATCCTTCACAGCATCCAAGCACAGCCCATTCATTGAATGTTTTAAACCCTGCAATTTAGGGCAGAAGGAGCCGGATCTCACTGCTATTGAAATCAGCAGCCAGATTCTCGTTCCACTTTGCTGCAAGGAGAAGGGAGCGATGGAAAGTGGGAACCTGTGGTGGCTGCAGTCACCTCGGCCCACAGTGTCGCAAGGCAGGTGGGAGGGCAGCTGCCTAGAGCAGCTCCCTTTGCACGAGACAGTCACCTTTGGTGGAACTGAAAGGAACAAGGGCCTTTTTTTTTTCTTTTTTCCCAATTTTTGGGGCTGCACAAGAAGGAAACCTCAAAATGAAGGAAAATCTTACTCCAAATCAACTTGTTCCTGGGGCTCTGGGAGTGCCTTCATTTTATTTTTCTTTGATTCCCAGCAGCCTATTACGCATATGAAGCACATTATATATATATATAGTTTATATATTTAATGTATACATTATATATATGTATAAAATGTTTATATATGTGCATACTTGTGACTCTATATTTCCTCAATATGGGAAGAAAAGTAGAAAAGTCTCCTCTGGCAGCCTTGAAAATCGTCATTTACTCAGTGGAGAAACATGCCTCAAAGTTCAAACCAAAGCTGAGCAATACTCGAAAGCCTCTTACAGCCGTGGATAGCTCCATTTGCTTCCAGATGTTAATGGCAATAAGGTAGAAGAGAACAATAACGCCTGGAGCGCGCTGAATGGAAATGACTTTTTTCCTCTATTAGATTGTACATAGTTGTCAGACATCCATAGCTGAGCGCAGTAAGACAGGCAGGACGTAGGGCGGTGTTGGAAGGTTTGCCAGGTTGGGTTTTATGTACATATGTGTCCCGTCTGCACAGCACTCAATATGAAGCAGTCACTCAACAGAAGCAAATAAATACGGGAAAGCCCAGGGCCAAGCACGATGCCGCTGGGAGCTGGATCGGCCAGAGGAGAAGGAGAGGATGGACAAAAGCCACTCACAGATGCAAAGTGCTCATGGCTATGGAGATAGGAGGCAAGGCAGGAGAAAACGGTTCCACTTAACCTACCTAACCTGCTTAGCTAAATAAACGGTTATCTCCACACATGGCGGGGCTTTCCTTAAAGACAACTGTCACTAGATGAAAGAGTTAAAGACAGAAACCTCTGAAAGAATTAGCTTTGATGCCTGAATAAATTTTTTGGCATGTAAATATAACCACTGAAGGGAAAAAAAAATACAAAGCAGTGAATATAAGGCTTTTTTTTTTGGGGGTAGGTAAATCATTTTCTTTTTAAATGAAATTCTGTTTGACTGCATGAAATATGAACAGTAATTAAATGCACAGTCTGTGGGCCTTCCATACTTTAAAGCTCCTTCTTAAAAAAAAAAATGTTCACCTCAGACAGGCCAATTACCCAAGAATGATGGAGTCAAGAGGAAAGTAGCTAAATTTCTTTACTTGAATGATCACAACCACAAGCCAGTGATTAGTCCCTGCAGCACCAGCAGGGATGTGGTGGGGACACTCACATTGGAAGACTTCAAATAGTCATTTCCTTGGTTAAAATAAAATCTGACTGCACTAAATAGACAGTTTTTAATCTCAATTGGACATCTGAAGATTTCTCAAGCTGTTGTTGGCTGCAGCAGAAACAAATTTTTCTGCTTTGTTGATTAAACCAGTGGTCTCCACCATTGCTTATCGGCCTGCAACGAGCTGTTCTTTTTAATTAAAAGTGAGCCACCACGAGAGAGCAATTAACAGCTAGTAATTACTGTGCTCTTCAGAACTGCAACATTTTGCCTTTCATTCCAATTATATAATGGACAAGTGGCTTTTTGATCTTCAAATTAGTGAGCTCTTGTACTATTTGTTTTGAGGCAGATTTGGAAGGTTAATGATGGCCTGTGGTGGCACTCCTTCCACCGACTGATGTAAGACAAGAAAAAAAGGGGAAGGAAACAGGAATAGTCTATCAAGAAATGCAAATGCTGCCTTCATGATAATGAACAGGAGAAACACAAGCAACTTAATATGCAGGTTATTTAATACAAACCAAATAAGCACTCGTTTTGGTTCTAACCCATGCTCTGGGAATGCTTTTTTTTTTTTCAAAAAAAAGTTTAATTAAGCATTTCAATATAGATTCTTTAGAGAGTGACATATAACATTTAACCGTTTGATACTTAATTGTGTTTGCCTTTGATTGTGGCACCTATAGTTAAATGCTGTACAACAGCAGTGAGGCATTGAACTGTCCCTTAGGATGTGTGATGCATTGACTTTGTCTGAAATCTTTTAAGTAATAAGTCTTAATATATTTAATGGCCACTATGCCCTTTGAGTACAAGGACCCTTACATCACAAATAGATGTCTAATTTTAATTAATATTGATTTGCATCTCTTAAATAGAAACTATAATCGTTGCTGTTGCTTATGTCTCTGTAATCATCTTAGAGGATGGACATGTTGAGTGTGTTTTGTATATATGTGTATGTGTTATTAAAAAAAAATCAATAACACTTATTAGGGCAGATTGCTCATTTAACTGGAGCACCTACAATTGGTTTAAGTGGAGCTATTGCTATTTATACCAGTTGTAGACGTAGATTTTTTTTAATTGTTGCCCTGTGTGTTTTGAGGTGTGTGTGTGTGTATATAAGTACGGGGAAGATTTGTTCTAGGCTCAGCTGCGCTAATTTCTTGGGAGAAACCAACAGCTGTGGCACTCTGAGACTTCGTGAGTAAATTAAGAATTTGGCTCTACATTTTGGCTCTGCTTGTCTGGATTCTGTGTTATCTACATAGTTTAATAAAGCTGTGGATTGCATTTAGCAGACAAAACACGGAGATTCTGGAAAAATGGGTATCTTAAGTGTGATGGATAAAACATAGAACTCTCATTAAACACACAGATGAAACAAGGATATCTACGTTTAAACTTCTTCACATCATCATTGAGTTAGCTACTCTGCTGCTAACTATATAGCTTTACCTTTCCTTTTGGGCTGCTAAAGCTCTAGTCCTGTAGTGAATGGTAGGAGAGCAATGGAGGATCCTTTGAAGCAGGATCACATTTGGATTGCTCAATAGACACTGAAAAAGTAGCATAATGCCAGGTTCCTAAAAGTGTTCAGGTCACATTTTCAACTGTCCACCTAAACCCTGGGCTGGGGCATGAAAATTAATTATGATTTTCAAAAATAAAAAGGTCTCTGCAACCAAATGAGCTGAGGCCTTTCCAGCCCGTGGTGCACGATCTGGTGGAGAAGTGGAAGCCGAGCTCTTGGACACCTGCACTCGGAGTCTCCTCCTCCGTCGTGGCTTGGGCAAAAATATTGTTGAAAGGACTGTGACCTGCAAAGAGCTCAGGACTGGGCTCATGCCCAGGGAAGTGAGAGGAGCTGGAGATTAGAAAAAGATTCAACAAAAATATTTCAAATAGAAACAGGCTGCATACATAAAGTAAAAACTTAAGATGCTTAAAAGTTTAAGTCCCTTTTTAGGGAAGTGTTTCACTGTATAGGACAACTATTGACTTCAGTTGCAGTTTGTTAAGGATCAGGGGATGTTTGACTTCACTGTCTCACATTTGCTCCCAGCTGGCTCCCAGCATGAAGGTACCTGTGTGCTCTTCCTTGCAGCCCAAAACACCAGCAGTGCAATGTTCATTCATACTGCAGCAACCTGGAGAAAGTATTAGGGTTGTGTTTCCCGTTATCTCTTACTTAAATGGGCTTTTATAGTGATTTGTCGTAAATCTCCCTTGTTTTCATATTGCAAAACATGCTGGTGTTTCTTTCCAAGGTGCATGGGGAATCTTTAGGAGAATAGTGTGTCTTCTAGCTGCTGAAATAAACTGCTGTCGTGCCGGGGGAAATGGATAGAATGGAGTAAAAGCTCAGATCCTGAAAGTTTGAGCGGTGATACGGGGACAGGATATAGAGCAGAGCACCTCTGAGGAGGATGTTCTGGAGACAAACACCAAAATCCTTTCATTTCTAAACTTTACTTTGATTTCAGCAATTTAACCCATAGCTTTTCCTTGGATCCGAGCATACCTAGGAGAGATAAGGTGTACGCACCTCTAGAAATGACCCCCAAAATAACTGCTCCCACAGAGGAGGTTACCACTCTTATTTCCTATTCTAAAAGAGTGATTATATTCAGCACATATATATATATATATATGTATACATATATAGGTTCTATGGGTATTGCTGGGGATGGTTTCCAAGGAGGATTCTCCCTACACCTGAGAAATTGCTTTCTTGATATCTTTGTCTGTTATCTATTATGTACTTGCCACTGATCTGATATTGTAATACAGCAAATAACTTCTTGGTGGTATTCATGAAAACACAGGTAAAAAAGGATTGGCAAAAACCTTGAGATGATTTCTGTGGCTCCATGTGGGAAATTCGTAATGTCTAATTCAATGTAAAAATGAACTCGACTATAGTGGCCTGCACACAGGCCAGGGTGGGCACATAGGTAAATGCTGTCAGTTCAGAAGGACCCCGATTCCACAGACAGAATTGCCGTGTGGGGTGCCAGGGAAAGGGAAACCAGGTCGAAAATGCTGTGCACCCGAGCAACACGTTAGGTAGCAACACCAGAGGTAAGGGTTTCATCACTGGCTCCGCCGGGCCAGTTTCTGAATATTGCTTGTTAGCATCAAAGCTATGAGTTTGGTAAAACTTGGCAACATTTCCCAGCTCTTTCCATAGTCTGTACTCCTGTGTAATTCCACTGGTTCTGCAGCCTACTCCAGTGCCATGTAGCCTGACTGATATCACTGTGAGAGGAGGATCCAGGCTTTTGGTTCCAACAGTCCTCATTACTGCAAGCACACCACCACATATCCACCTCTTGGAAGCTGCCTGTAAGCCGTGGCAGCCGTCCTTGCAGTGCGGTTCACCTCCTGAGACACTCCACTCTCTTCATCTGCATGCATATGGTCACACGCGTTAATGGCAGTTACACGTGCTCCGCAGAGAAGACCAAAGCTTTCCTGCATTTTTTGCTAGTAAAATACTGGAAACGGGATGACTCCAGCCAGCTAGATTGTGAGGACGCTTCTCAGAAATATGATTAGGAATTCGTCTCCATGTAGCCAATACAGTAACAGACACGAGTCTTGAACCAGAGACAAATAATAGCTAATATCTACAAACGGCAAAGGGCTCCCTGGGCTGTTTAAATGAGAATTCCAGAGCAAGACAAAAATTGGCCTCTGAGGGAATAACATTTTCTTTCTCTTCATAACTGTGGATAAAAATTCCAAATAGATCATCAGTATGTATATTAAGGGGAGATCACATTCCGAAGACATTGTTGGAAAATTCAGTAGCGATGTATTTTTCATTTTTTATTTCACCCATCCCCCCAATTTTTTTCTTGGATATTTGCCATGTAGTGGAATAAAAAGCACCCACGAGATACAGGAAATTTAAAGTCTGTTGGTGTTCATTACATTACACAGAGTCATATAGAATTTAAGGTCCTATCCGTTAGTCTGCTTCTGAATCAACACAGGCAAGTACATCCAAGGTAGAAGCAGCAAAACCCTGGATGCCTCTGTTCTAGCTAGAAATATGAGAATAAGTCTTTTGAATGTGTGTTTATTTTGGAGCCTCCAAGAAAACCAATAGTAGCCTTGCTGCTTTATGTGAGGCCTGGAGTGAAAGAATATATATATTCACAAAAAAGTGTGATCAAGTTAACTTCCATCCTTCCTGCCTTGTCCTGTGTTGCCATCACCTCTCAAGCACTAAGCAGAAAGAGGCTCCGGCGAGCTGCTTAAAGGAAACAAAATCACTATATTGCTAAAGAGCATGGTTAGATATTTGTAAATATAATGGTAATGTGCAGCTTTTGCTGAGAGGAGCCCTGGTAGCTCCTCCTTTGCTCTGCTTTTGCCGGGCAGGATCTTCCCCGAGCTCTCCAGGGCCTGGGCCGCTCCACGCGCGCAGGATCCAGGCAGGTCTCCGTGCCGGGGCCGTCCCCGCGCTGCTCTGCTGCACTGGCCCCTGCTTCTCGAGAAGGAGGTACCTGAAAATCGGCTGCGCAGAAAAAACGGCAACGTCTGGCAACGTTCAGTCCTCCATGAATCACTGTGTTTTCCTAAAAGGAAGAGAAATGAAAAGGTTCTACTGAACATTTTTGACCCACCTACTTTTTCAAAAGAAAAAGTTCTTTAAAAGTGTTTGATATGCTTTTTTGTAGATTTTGATTTTCTGTAAATTTATAAAAAAGTAAGTTGGTGAAGATTCTCAGAAACTTTTGGAGCCCTACCCAAAACATAGTTTTTCTAGTTTTTCCCCTTTATTCACAAATTAAATCCATCTCGCCTAATTCATTTTTTACCACTTCTGCTTAAATTTGGGGTGTTAACCAGCCTCCCACACATCAGATTCCTGCTTTCCACTCTGCTCAACGTAAAGAGGGGCTACAAGTGCCACGGTCCCGCTGCTGGAAGGCTGTAACGCAGCTCCAAATCGGAGGGCTTTGCTAATGGGCCTCCGTTCCTGAGACCTGGCCTAGTATCGCTGCCCGGCAGCTCCCAGGTCGGTGTTCGCCGCCTCCAAACCACTTGCCAGGAAAACTGGCGCAGGGAAAGCGGCCCGGCGCGGGAGAGGGAGGCCGGGCCCGGGCTGCGCCCGACGCGGTGCCAGCCCCGCAGGAAGGGCAGCGCGCGCCGCTTCCCAAAAGCAGCCCGGAGCAGGACGCGACAGAAACGGAGGAAGTGAGGTCAGCGATTAGCCAGCTCCATAAATCCAGGCCCCCCGTCACTGAAAAGGAAGTGCTGGCCAAGCTTAATCACTTGGCAGTATTATCACTTAGCACCACTGTCGGGCCCGGCGCAGGCCCCGCTGCGGCGCAGTGTGGATCGGAGGCGCTGGGAGCTGCTCCTAGTGCTTCCCAGGAGCCGCGGATTTTAGGATCGGAGCCTGAGGTCTCCAAGCGACCTGCTCCAGCAGGGTCTCATGTCAGACTGCTGTAAATTCAGCCTGCCCTGCGGGATCTTGGATTCTCCCAGCACGGAGAGAAGCAAGGTGCAAGGGAGCACGGCCTGCTCGTCCGACCGCAGGCCGCTCAGAAGGTCTGTGACCTGTCCCCGTTACCTCAAGGTTTGGGACAAATCAATTCCCAGCTTTGTAACCCATCCTTCTAATGTGATTACTCACCCCATCCTCATCCAGCATTTGTCTTTGGAACTGGTTGCTGAGAAACAGTAACATTAAGTCGTTTAGGAATGTCCTGGAATCTGGGCTGTCCTTCCCTCATCACCTTCCTGTGGCAACAAGTCTTCAGAGGATGTAAATCCACATTTCCACTGAAATCTGGGTGACTCTCCTGTTTCCACCAATAATACGTTTGGCTCCAAGTTATCCACTTGGTATAGGAGGAACAATATAGATCTTTGATGACTTCAGGGAGGGACCTGGGGCCGAGGTGAGGCTTTGATTGAGCCAAGGGTCTGCAGTGCCCAGGGAGCCGCGTCGCTGCCACCCCCTGGGTCCCTCTCTTGTTCTGGGCTCCCCAAATCCCCATCTTGTCCTGGGAGTTCTCAGGGTGATTCTGCTGCAAATCCTTGCCAACAAAAAATGCTACTTGCCACTTGAGTTGGAGGAAAAAGGGCAAGGAATGAGAAGAGGCGAAGAGGCTGCATTTTCGCTTTTGTTCTGTTCAAAATGTTGATGTCTTTTTCCGCTTTGTTTCATGTCCTGCTTCGAAATGCTCCCAGATGCCGAGCGTTGGCGGGTGCAGCCCGTGGTTTGCAGGCACGGGGAGTGTTTTCTGTGTCGGGAGCGGTGCGTGTGAGAGCGGGGAGCTGCTCGGTGTGTGCACAGCTGCTGTGCCCGGGCCGCGCTGTAGTGCAGGAAAGTGTAGATATGGGTGAACTGTAAATAACAAACAGCATTTTCGTGCCGTGGCCCCTGGGCAGTGCAAGTCTGCCTGTCACCTGGCATCTTTTAGCAAAGTTTGCTTTTGTCGTGTCCCTCTTCTTTCCTCGTGCTCTCTGCAAGTGGGAAGCCCAGTTGCCCACCCGCTTTCCCACGAAATTAGAAGAACTCTTACTTGAGTGCCAATCACTTTATTTTGCATTGTTCTAAGGAAAATAGTGTACATTCTTCAAAAAATACTCTTTTTTCCAATAGAGGGAGTATTAGTGCCAGGCAATGCCCCTTTTCACTCTTCTCGTGGCTCACAAGCTTACCTATAAGCAAATAAAGAGTGCACTGGGGGCACAGTGCTGTTCGGACTGAGTTTGCCCCGGTTCTCCATTAACTAAGTGACTTCTGTGAGCCAAGCTGAGAAAAAATGATCAGTCTTTTCATGGCAGCACAGTGAAGTGCAAGTTAGTCCTCTTTGCAAATGTGCCTCGCTGTCCTGGAGCTGGGTCCTCCTCCCTGTCACCCTTTGCATTTGTTTGCCTAATCTCCCTTGGACAAAAAAGTCATGTTGGCATCCAGAAGTTCTTAAAAAAAAATAAAGCAAGGAATTCAAAACCCTAATCCCTGTCACCTTCCATTGAGCGGGCTGGGGGTTAGCGCAGGATGTGGAGGAGGAGAGCGCCGGCTCGCAGAACAAAACCAGCCTAAGCCCCTGGCCCGGCAAACAAAGCCTGGGAATGTGTTGGCGGCTGGGCCCGCCAGCTGGGAGAGCTGGTTCCGAGAGCTGGGACCGCGAGCTGGTTCTGAGATCCAGTACCAAGAGCTGGTTCTGAGAGCCAGTTCCGAGAGCTGGTTCCGAGCTCTGAGAGCCGGTTCCAAGAGCTGGTACCAAGAGCCAATATGGAGCCATGCGGCAGCAAGTGCGCCGGGATTTTGCTCCCGTGCAGCCCTGGACATTCCCATGGAGAAACGAGGTGTCGCGGGCTCCATTCCAAGGAAAGAGACAGGGAATGCAGGGGCAGCCCAGCAGAGCCCAGGAGGTCTCCGGGATGCCAGGAGCTTCTCCAAGCCTCGCGATGCTGGAGCTCCCTGGGATAGCTGGGGCCAAACTCTGTCCCGACCCCCTAATGCTGATGTAACTGCTCAGAAATTTGCGCCCTGAGTGCAAGTGAAATCAGGATCTGCTGTTCCGCCTTTAACATGGATTTGCCCAGTGTCTATCGGCTGCCTTTATAATGAGGCAGTTGCCCTCTGAATAAGGCAGGCAGCTCCTGATTGAAGCCCCAGCGAGGAGGGCAGTGACCTCGCGGTCGCTCTGTGCCCTCGGGCAGCCGGGAGGGCCTGGGAGTCAGAGTAGGAGCCTATGCGGGAAGGGCCCGGGCGCAGAAGAGCCCCCTTCCCCGGAGAAGGGCTGCAGCACCCGGCAGGACGGGGGGGAAGCTACGGGGCTGCATCCATTGCTGGAGAAACAGTGGGCTCCGCAGAGGCCGTAAATCTTGCATGAACCACGAAGCCAGGACTAACTAATTATACTTTCAAGATGACATACTAGCAGTTGTTACACTTTGTTTTTGTCTCACACTCGTGAGCAGCTCTGATTTTCGAGGACTTTTCCTGGTGCCGTAGCTGCGCAATATATTGCACGTGCCACCATGGTGAGACGCACTCGTGTTGCGTGAGAACGGTGCGTTCTGAGTGCCGGGGCGCGTGGTGAACATTGAAAATGTACAGGGGAGATGTTTAGTGCCTCTAGTGACATGTAGGGATAAAATTCAAGGACGAAAAATATAGAATTTAGGTAGAGAAGATGCACCATTTTGTTTGTCTTGCATCAGCTATGCAATTCTTTTGGGATTTCTACATAAATCTATGTGTTTTAGTGCTGTGGGTACTCTGATTAATTTAGCTACGTGTTACTGTCATGTTGGGCACATTCATCTTCTGTCTTGAAGCATGTACTCCTCAGCCTTTCTATCATTCCTCCCCTTCAGGCCTTATTTTCATCACATTTACGGGATCTCTCCCCTGCCTGTCTTTATCTTGTTAGGCTTTCAACAGCTTAAGTTGAATCTTCATTCTTTAACTCTTGCTGTCAAACCTCCTTTACCAAGTTAGTTATCTCATTTTCCTATTCGCAACATCTAACCCATTATATTTAATACTCAGACACAATTGCATCTGAACATTACGTAGGACTTGCCAGCACAAATACCTGTAAATGAAGTCAGAAGGTCCCTGGAAGGAGTCGTGGCTGCTTCACGTTGCCAGTGCAGGTTAAGTTGACAGTGCCCAGGACGACATCCAGTCCTGGCATAAGTGGCTGCAACTTTGCTGACGTTGGGAGAGCTTCGTGTGCTAAACTGAGATGGCTTTGACCCTTCAATGCTGAAAGCTCAAAGGTTAATCGTGATCACGTAATCCGATATGAAGCAGAAATCACTGGCAGTGCTGCCCGCGTGGGCGCGAAGCTCTGTGCATTGCAAAGACCCCTAAGTGCTGGTGTTCAGATAGCACGAACGGGAAAGCTGAGGCGGAGAAACGGGGGGATGTGCCACATTTCAAGCAGAAAACCAGCATTTACTAAGACGCAGTTGTCCCCAGAACTTGTCTATAGCCAGAGGGAGGATCCAGATCTCTCCGCCTGTGGTGGCAGTGTCCGAGCCCTTGATCCCAGTGGGCACTCCACTGGGGCCCCCCAGGGATTGTCCCTGGCCAAATAGCATTTTTTTTTCTCCCAGATCTCACCTGTTTTCTGAGCAAATTGAAATGCAGTGGAGAAGGTCCCTGGGCAGCAGATGCCTTGCAGATGGAGCAGCGGCTCTGGTGGGAGCAGATCCTTGGTGCGAGGTCAGGGTGCTCTCCCTGGCTGTCCAAAGGTCCCCCAGCGGGTGACACAGAAGCGGCCCTGGCCGTGGCAGGGGGTCGCGCTCTGCGGGGGATCCTGGTGCCTCGGCCTCTGGCGGGGTCCGTGCCGGGTTATGAGGGATGCCTGTGAATTCGTTTGCTGCGCAGCCCTGGCCTGGAGGCAGTGACCCAGGAAATGCTTTTCTCTCCCGTGTTCCTATAGCTGCCTGTTTTCTGGCAAGCCGACCTTTTCAAATCCCTCATCCTTTCCCTCCCAAACGTGGAATTTCCTCCCCCAAAGTTGTTCTGGCTGCAGACCCAACACGGGCCAGCTCCAGCACGCGCTGGAAGCGGGTTGCGATGCCGGACAGTCCCGGCTTTGGGCACGGAGCCCTGGCCTGGCGGGGCAGCAGCCGAGACCCGTGCGCCGCCGGGACGGGGGTCCTGCCTCCCCGCCGAGCTGCCCTCGCGCTCCTCACTCGCCTTGGACGGGGAGAGCTGTTTGCTCTGCACATCGTTCTATTTTTAGGAGAAGGAGAAGCTATTTTAGGCCACTCTAAAATGCTTTTAAGGCTCTTTCTGAGCCCTCTGTAGTTAGTTGGTCTCATGGTAATTAAGGCATTTGGCCTTACAAGTGGAAGGATTATGAAAACAGTTTCAGTAATTTCTAAAAGCACGCCAATGTATTCCCAAAATAGGGTTTTTTGGTGTGCGTTTGCTTGCTGCTTTTTGTTTTCACAAGTGCATGATGCTGGGTGAGCACATACCGTCTGCCTCCGCAACGAGCGTCCTGGGACCCGCTCCTCAGGATGAAAACCCCACGGTGCAGCACCTGAGCATGAACGTGCCCGGGGCCCTTGGCAGGGTAATTAAAATAGGGTAATTATTAGAATGTCTTTGTGTAGCTTTTGCTCCTGGGAAGCACGTGGGAACTCGGATGGGGTTGGGATAACTCAGCTCTTCCCCTAGAACTGATGGGAACCCGGCCAGCAAAACCAACCACTGCCCCTGCAAACACGGGCATTCCTGTGAGCAGGAGGGGCAGAAGTGACTTGTGTCCCGTGGGGACACAGCAATACAGGGTCCTTTGCATTTAAAGGAGCACATTAAGGGAAGGGATGAACGGCAAGCGCAGGGTTGCGCAGCAAAGTGAAGGTCTCCCTGCAGTGCAGAAGCGGCGGTGGGGACTCTCTGGCTGGAGTCGTCTCCCACTGAACAAGACCAGCATCTAGGCTGTTAATTTTAGCATAGAAGTGGAAAAAATGATGTTGATGATGGTACCTATGGCCAGCTACGCTCTCTGGAATGCATTTCTGAATTCTCTGTCATGGAAACAAATAGAGATTTAATCATGTCAGATGTACATGTGAATAGAATAATCTCTTAAATAACCTCGTTACAAGGTCCCAGTGCAGTCGATATAATCAGTCTAAAACCTGGCAAGTATAAAGAAAAAATACGCATTTGCAAAAGCTACATTTATTCATATTTTTCTAGAACTATTTATATTATTACCTGGAGGCACAAATACAGGTTAATGCCTTCGGGCGAGGGTGCCTTAAACATTAAAATTTATTATTATTATTTATTTTTATTAGCTTCATGTGGCAGAAGATTTATAATATTCAAGTTTTTATTAAGTACTTGTGGTTTTTAAGACCGACTGTAATTGTTGCTGGGCAAATCTCAAACGGGTCAGAGGACTGGCCGGTTTAGTTTTGATTAAACTCTCAGAAGTTCAGGCATTTGTCCAAACTGTCTCAACTGCTTGAATTTGCAATATGGGTCTGTGCATCTTGTGAAGGGAGCTACTCTTCCTTTTGTGCTTTTCTCTTTCTATGTTTTCCTTCCTTCCTTCCTTCCTTCCTTCCTTCCTTCCTTCCTTCCTTCCTTCCTTCCGTCCTTCCTTCCTGCCTCCCTCCCTACCTCCCTCCCTCCCTCCCTCCCGCCCTCCCTCTCT
>JAVCKT010038328.1:0-10607 GCA_032273925.1 Rhynchotus rufescens
TTATAAAACTGGGATTGAAAAAACTCCCAAATAAGAAGACCGGTCCATTTTTTTTTTTTTTTTTTTTTTTTTTTGCGGTTAAAGGCAGTGTATTACTACTCAGGACTCATCTGGGTTCAGTTTAAAATTCTGCTGTGAGCATGGCCAAGCCATGGGCACCTCAGTGTCCCTTTCACACTCATTTGCAAAGTGTAGCTAGGATATGTCCCTGGCTTACCTGGGTATTCTCGTGCATGGTGCTGCAGTGATAAATTCTGCAGATTGCACTTTCCTCTAGAAGTGCTTAGTTCAAAACCCTAGGAACTCCACGTTGTCTGAATGAAAACAAACTTCCTTAAAGTTTATTTTATCTATTTTTTCTTTTTTTTTTTTTTTTTTTTTTTTTTTGAGGCAAAAAGGTCTAATGACAGAAAACACCAAACTTTGGTCAAATTAGAAAAATAACCTCTTTGAGGCAAGCCTCTTTCCCATAAATCGAAACCTCTGAATGAAGTGCCTGCCAAAGAATGCTCTCTTCCTGGAACACGGGGCGCAGAAAGCCAGCAACTTGCTTTGAATGTGCTGAACCAAATTTTACAGCTACATCTGACTCCTAGGTTGACCCCAAGCCTGCCTTTTTTTCTTTTTCTCACAAATACTACTACTGCTTCTTCCAATTCATTGATATATTCCTTAAGGATTGCACATAAACTTGTAGATTTCTGGAAAAAAAATCTCGAATATGAAGCTGATCATAAAGCTACCAAAACCCTAATAATACTCCCTGCCCATTCTTGTGGTATAAAAATATAACTAATGTTAGTCCAGTGAACAGCAAGTAAGACTCTGGAGGACTCTCTGGAAGCCTGTTTTGGCGTTACTTTTACTTTTCCTTGTTTAACTTTGTAAACCTGTAATTGGCAATAAAAAAGACCACACTTTTGCTTTTTTAACTAATATTTACTTAAACCTTACCATAAGGTGCACATAGTGGTTTCTTTTGTTTCCAGCAGGATAAAATTCATAAGCAGAGACCAATTTATCATTTAAAAATTATTTTGTATTTTTAACCTAAAACACTCAGTTTCACAATGTATTTTTAAGAGTTTTTTTCACAGCCTTTCAGTGCTCTCCTGTACATGCAAGCTACTGTGTGTGATCTAATACTGGAAGCAGAGATCCTTTTGGATACAGCACTCTTTCTCACTGTGTGTGTAGTCAGCTATGCAAAGGAGCCTTATACTGCCACAAATCTGGAGTTAATGTCATTATTTCAAAGGTGTAGCTTTTTCACTACTGATAGAGAGCAAGTAGGGCACAGAGTCTGGACCGGTGAATCTATATATCCTGACCATACTTTACAGCAGCTAGTTCCCGTTTGAGGTTAACAGGAATTTTGGCTTTTATTTTTAGAGATGTGGCAAGAAGGCAGCTTTTTCTAAGGAAAATAAAACAGAAATAGATGGTAAACTAAAGGGATAAGGGATAAATTCTTTTTGTGGAGATATATGTGATGTTTGAGGTGAAAAAGTAAACTCTTAACACTTCGAGTAATTTGGCTTTTGTTGCACAACAATCTTGTCTGCCTTCTTCTGTTTTAATAAAAAAAGATGGAAAGTGTGGGAGATGTTCATGTATGTAGATTTAAGGAGTGCAGGTTTTTAAACTGTTCATGGAATGCAGTTTTCACTTAATCCATCCATTCAAAATGACTAATATATTTATTCTGACTCTTACCTGAGGTGCAAGGCTAATGGTATATCAGTAGGACAAACTTGTATGAAGGGAAGATAAACCAGAAACAAGGAGATCAGACTAGGCAAAGTACCACCCTGTATCTAGATAAAGTACCACCATGTACTTGTTCTGTTCTTTATACACTTTCCTTACACAGCCTCTGCTGTCTGCTCTCCAAGTGAGGATATGAGGCTAGATGTATCTTGTACAAAAGTTCTTATTTTTCATGTGGTGAGAAGAAGAACATCTGGAAATTAAAATCTGTGTGAGGCTGGGCTGAGAGTCTTGGGTATCCTTTTAAAAAATGATGTTGATTTTTTTCATCACATAAATATGAACAACAGGAAAAATCTGCAAGGGTTTGGTGAGATGTTGTGTCACAAAAGATAAAGTTTTTCTCAGTTCTGATTTCAGCCTTTTTATAGTGAAACCAGCTGTTGAGGAGCTCTTTTTTTTTCTATTTATCACAGCAGATTATGTCTTCAGATAATATTTCACAAGATTCAAGGGAAAAGCGGTGATAGATTTGGCTAATACATCAGCTAAAACTAAGCACAGGATCATTTGCTGTGATAAAAATGTCATTTAAAAGACTTGGACCATTAATTTAACAGAAACGTAAGGGAGCATAATGTATGCCATCTTAGCTGGCACTGACACCTTGGGGCTTCTAGAGACAAAATATGAGGTTAGCCTGTGATGAAGTCAGAGCACCCTGGTTGAGCAGGCTGCCAAAAGCTCTGGAGAGCACTGGGGAAAAGGCTCATCGCCTATCTGCAATTGCATCACATAGTGGGAAGTGCTACGGTGTGCACAAAGAATATTACTGCCCTTGGCAATAGTCCAGTTCTCACTGAAATTCACAGACAGGTTGAACTTACTGATTGCTCTGGCAGGAATAAGTAAAGGGGGAAAGGAAAGGATCACACGGTGTATTGCTATTATGCTGGTAAGCACCTTTCGCTGTAGCGAAGGGTTGATGTTCCCCCAAAATCTGGAGCCATCAGACTGTCATCTTCTGCAGCAGCATCCCCTCAACTCCCTAGCACGGCAGGTGGGAGTGTACCCACTTCCCGGTGCTGCATGCTGGGACATGCAAGGGGCAGCAGTGCCCAGGCCACATTGGAGAGGCTGCTGCTGCTGCTGGCCAGTGGTGTCTTCTCTGAGACTTCGCTTGTGCAACTCAGGCACTGTGTCACCTGTGACACCAAGGGACAGCAGGCAAGGACTGGCCTTGGTGGAGCTGAGGAAAGAGGTGATTTGCTGTTCCTTTGGAGGTGACTGAATGTGCAACACTGATTAAGGGCTTTAGGGTCTTCCCATACAAACCAAGTGATATAAAGAGGCTGGAGTTGGGTAGGAAACTCATCTCTTTATCTAATACAAATAGGACCAAAAAAATCCCCATATATAGGAGCAATAAGGAAAGGACATAATTGCCTGGAAAAACTGAGGAAACCAGGAACTCCAGAGGTAGCAGGAAGGAGATTACAATGAGGTCCCACTGTTCAGCTGGAGAAGAGGACAAGGTGGTTCCCGAAAGAATCCAGGAAGACTCAACATCTTCTGCTAACTCAGTTGCTACACAAATGTAGACTCAACTCAAGCTGTGCATGCGTCTGGAGAGGCAATGTGGGATGAGAGGCACCAGAAGAGAGTCATAGTCTGATGACCCTCCAAGACCCCAGCTTGGTACGGACAGATCTTCCACCATTCGGCTCTCTTTTTGCTGAACTGTTTATTGATTTCTTGGAGAGCAGTATAGGTTTCTGAGAGACAGCTGCCTGATAGCTGAGGAGCGTTTTATATATATATTTATATCCCCAGCATTTCCATGTCTCTGCAATGACTTTCTCTCTAATCTTTCTCTTAGGCTTGCCCAGCCTAAGAGATTTTAATGGAGATTTTAATTGAAATCTGTTTTTTTTTTTTTTAACGAATATTGTCCCTGTTCCAAATTTAAGTGATGTTTTAGGGAATTTCAGTCTTTTGGGCAAAATCTTCTTCATACTGATTGTTTAACTGCCTTTTCAGTTTCTTTGCTTGTGTGCCATTCTTTTCTATTTATTTTAGCTATTCTCAGGCAACGTAATTTTGGTATAAGTGATATTCAGTAGTTTTCTGATCCAAGGCTTTAAGTCATGTATTACTCCATGGGATTAGCCCTGCATGAAACCGCATGATCCTGGATTAAACATTAAGAATATGTATCATGTTTTAAAAATTCATTTATACAACTATTGGGTAAAATTAGAATCAGACAGGATGATGCTTTCATAAACTCATGAAACTTCTTTAGGCCTTCTTCCTTCAACCAAATCTATTGCAGAGCATAAAGTACACACAACACTACCATGGGAAAAATTACATTTTGTGGTAGGTTAATAACATGTAGTTTAACAAGTAGATAATGAGAAGAAAATCATCACATTACAGTATTAACAGATTTAAGAAATATCCAAGTAATTTAATTAGTGTCTCTTGGTGTATTTACAGTAATTTTCTAGGCTCTAGTGTTTTATCTCCCATGAGGACCCCAGATGGTAAGTCACAGACATCTGGACAGCCTCTTTATAGGAGAGGTAGTATCTGCTAGCATGTGATGGAATCTGGAATCATAGAACATGAAAGTGGTTCCAGATTAAGGAACGAGAAATGAGTTGTCCTGAGACATGATGATACCTCATGGTTTAAGTGTGCAGAAAAAGTAATTAGAAAAGGACCATTATTTTAGAGTCTTCTCTCTCATAGCATGTTCCACAAAATAGCATGTTCCTGGAAGACTGGGCTTTGTTGCTACTCAAAAGCAACCCCTTCCTTCTGTCTCATCCCTTGAATCATTTACCATTGAGATACTTATTTACACTTTAAGTGTGTAAGTTTTAAAAATATATACATTTTGTGCATGAATAACTAAAAGTTCTTGCTATTTTAGAATTTCCATTGGAATTTAGGTACAATTTCATGGATATATTTAAGTATTTAATGAAGTTTAGGAACCTGTGACTTCATTAGTAAAGCTTAGGTTATGTGAAGGTGGGATGGAAAGTAATTAGGGCAACCTAGCATATGACAAATAAATTACTGGTGTGTGTTCATAATTGCTCTTCTGGTGGAGGGCATCATCGTGAGGTTTTCATCTGTCTCATTATCAATAGTGAAACACCTTGAGTAAAATCCTAGGACAGATACTTGAATCCTCTCAGACCACCACTTAAAGTGTTTAAAGAGCTATAATGTCAGAAAACAAGAGCTTCAGGCAGCTCTCATCTCTTTTTTTTTTTTTTCCCTTTATTGTATTGTCCTGCACAACAATATTGCTTGTCCTCAGTTTCTTACTGGAGTGTCAATCTGCCTATCTAGGTTCTGATACTGACTTTCATTCATATGCTGATTGTATAAGCAAACATAAGCACATATTCCTATAGATCGTCTCCCTTGCACAGGTAGTCACTCTGAGGTGGCCTTCTTTGGGTGAATGATTCTGTAGACAGTAGAAAGATAATGAAGAAGTTAAGCAGTAGGAGAAATTATTCACTGGCCTAAAACTCAGACAAGTTTCAAAAGTCTCTCAATAGCTTCCTGAGCTGCATTCTGATGTATAATGAGATCCTTGGCCACATCAGCCTATGGCCTCAGTGGTGTCGCCTCTTCCTGACAGGGGAATGACTGTTTTAGAATGGGGTTATTCAGGACTGTGTTTTTTTTTTTTTAATTAAATATGTAAGTGAAGTCAGTGATTGTGTCTAAAGCACAGTCCTGGAGACTGAAAGCCTCTGTTTTATGGCAGAAGAAATCAGAGTCCATTTGGGAAAGTTGTCTTCATGAAAAATTTCCTGAATAAAAGTCTCACCTTCAAAACTAGAATGTAAACATCTGTGTCTCTAGAATGTCAACATCTGTGTCTCTAGAATGTCATCTGTGACACCATTATAGTATAAAATAAATTACATATTCAAATGATGACATTTTAATAAAAGAGAGTTAAGATATTAATTATTATTTACTTAATACTTGACTATTAATTATGCATAATTGTAATTTATGGAACATGTCCTTATGGTGTGGATTCTTCAATAAGAACTGGAATCAACAGGCCTTATTCTCTTCTTGTCTGCATCATTGTAAGTAGATAGACTTTCTGATTTGTGTTGCTGTCAGAGAAATGTAAAACTAGTAGTGCTTACCATGTGTTGAATGACTATTTCCCTAAATTAGAGCAAGCAGCTTTGGAACCACAGTATCTCTTCAATGGAAATAAAATAACTCTGCCATGTAATTCAGAAGAGAACAAGCCAATTGCCATGGAAATCAAAGGGAATCTTTCCATTGGCCTCAATGGAAACTGGACTGGTCTTGGAATGACAAGCGGATGGATGTATTTTAGTGCAGTAAAAAAAAAAAAATCACTTCACGACACATTGCTGGCAGACTAGCCTTGGAATAACTCCATGAAAGAAGTATCTTCAGTAAGGGATCTTTAATGAAGAAAGAGTAGAAGCTTGGATGGCATTTATTGTTTTTTTTGTCGTACAAAGCCATTTAAAGAGATTCAGAAATCTCTTTAAACTCAGCACCTAAATAATGCTAAAGTCCATATATTTTACTAAGAATTCAATGGACTTATTCCATTTTGTATATAGGTGCCAATTTTTTTTTCTGATGGAGTTTAAAATATCCAGGGGAATTAAGCTTAGTAGCAGTGTTTCTGCTAAAAGAAAACCTTTTTTTTCCCCCAGCTTTTACAAGTGTGCCTATACCCTAGGTAACTATACACTTAGGTAGGTGGACCATTATCTTCTCTTCTACCAGGGTAAGTTATTTATATCAGTAACACTCATCAGCTTTTATTGAAAGCGATGTATACAGAAGTATGTTTACAAAAGGCATCAGTCTAGGCACTGACAGACCTCCTCCTCTGGTCGTTTCTTAGGTAGCTGAACAGATTGCCGCTTTCAGCTTGTCCACAGCCACTTGTCAGTATCCTTGTGCTGAAGGCTGCTTCATCCTCTGATAAATCCCTCAATGATGACAGCTAAAATGACCTGAGATAGCTAAAATGTATTTGCAATAAGCATCTGTTAGACTTGTTGGAGTGAAAAAACACTAGAGAACACACATAAAAATGAAAACCCAAGTTTATCTTTTGAACATATTTAGAACTTTGTCAGGTATTATTTCCTAATTTTCCTTTGTGTTGTACAAATCACTTTTAAAGCAACACATGAAAGATTTTGAAGGAGACAGTAGATGTCAGCTATAGCTGAGTATGATGCTCCATTGTCCATATCAATATAAGACAGCTAAGCCAGATTATAACAACAAAAAAACCCTTAACTTTCCAAAATATTCAGTTTTTCCTTGGTGCCTTCGGTTCCCTGTCTTCTCTTATCTATTCAGATTGTAATTCTTTAGGGAACAAATCGTTTTTCTCTTTGCAAAATATCTAGTATAGCCGCAGAGTGCTAAAAGGAAGGAGGAGGATAAAAGTATGATATGTACAATTCTTTCCAATATATATTGTGCATTCAAAAAGTACTCTTCTACATGAATGTGTAACTTATTATATCTGAGTTTCACTCATTTATTAGGCTTATAGGAATATCCAGATTCAGAATCATCCCAGTGTTCTGGAGAAATTCCAATTTAAATAATTATATTCTACCAATACTCTCCAGTTTTCAGATGTCTCCAGTATGTCAGATTTCAGCTGACATACTTACTTTTACTCTATGCTGTTCAGCTGACCTTTGGTGGTGTATAAAGTGATTCATTTGTTTGCAGTGTATAGCTAGATAGTTCATTGAGATCCTATGAGATGAATAGACCTCTAAAAAAATATTAATAATGTTAACTGAAGGCTCAGTCATGGGTGCAAATGATTATTGACCTTTGACTTTGATGAAGTGGTACTGGGTTTTAACAGTATTCCAAACTAAAACAGCAGAAGTAATGCAAGGCAGAACCAAATCATACTTTTCTGAAATGCTGGAGAAAAACAATAGACACAAATAGACAATATTTTTCTTGTGTTTCTAGTGCATTTTAGTTACATTTTATCAATTTACAGTGCAAACACACAGATCAAAAACTAGACAACACTTGGAATCATGTACAAAAGCAACCAAGATAACAGAATAATTAAAGAATAGAGTCTAGCCAGAGCAGGGACACTTTTCTTTCTTTCTTTTTTTCTTTCAGTTCATCCTAATGTACCTAGAAATGTAGTTTATGGTAGCCTTGCACTTCCTCATGAGACCTGTTTTTCCTAGACACCCTAAAAGCATTTTGTACCAATAAATGCAAATGATTGAGAAGGCCAAACTCTCCTCTAAGGAGCTCTGACAAGCTGGTGAGAGAGCTCTCTGGTGAAAGGATGTGGAGGATGAAGAGTGAGCAGGATGAAGAGTTTGTCCTTTAGGACAAACCTACAATGTGGGATAGTTCATTAGATCTGCAGGACAATTCATTATGTGCTCTTAGTATTTCTGCAAATGCTTCTGTGAATCTTACTGATGCAAAAGCAAACCAGAGAGCTGACCGACATCTCACCTTCTCTTTATGTACTGGAATGAGGAATTCCGTTGGCGCTTATGTCTTTCCCTCCTTCCAGGATGGTTTTGTCATTACATGCCTGAGTGGATGCATGCAACTTTGTGACTGACAGCTCTGTTTCCTTGCTCTCTTTCTCTGAGGAATAAATGAATTTTGTGACGAGGAACAATGTTTGCGTTTCGGAACAAACGCTACAAATGAAATAGCATCATTCTCATGCCAAAGTGATACGTTTAAGATTAAGTGTCTAACTACATTGATGAACAGTATTCTTTTTGAATTATGAGGTAGCACTACTGGAAAATGTTTTATAAATTTGATTTTGTAATTCCCCAATTCTCCTACTTTAACACTGTGTATACATACACATAAATGTACAAAGTGCCTACAGAGGTTTCATACAAATATTTGTGATCACAAAAACACACCTTACTAAACTCCACCTTGAAACATTTCTAGACAAATGGACTAATAGCTAGATCAATGCAAGTGTGCATACACTAGTTGCCTGCTCCCCATACAGATAACCTTGTGAGTTAATTTAATTGTCATCCTCACCTAGAACAAGGATAACAAGGTTTCAACATCAAGGCAGCTCCAGGTTGCCACCTTACCTTTTAAATTACCCTCTGAGGATCTCTGCAACGTGCCCTAGGAGCAGTCCTGCATGCCCTGGCTGACTTACCCACTGTTTCATACGGATCCCGAAGAGCTGCGAGGGATCTGACTTCTCTGCTCTGTCACCTGTGAGGTGAGGAGCAGGCCAGGCTAAGTCATCCTCGCCACCCTGGGCCATTAGCAGAGATGAAGTATGCTAAGTGCCATGACCATGAGTACTGGTGTGTCCAGTGCTGCGTGCCCATATTATGCTGCAGTTCTCTGACGCTCCGTAATAGCATCTCTGAAGCTCCATAATAGCATCTAGCAGCAGGGGGAGGCCTAAGCCAAGCAGCCCCAGTTGAGAGCCTGGCAAGCAGGCTAAGAGAAGCGGCCACACAATGCGAGAGACGTGGCCGGAAAAGTTTAAGAAAGTTTCTTTAGAAAGTTAAAAAAAAAAAAAGAAAAAGTGAGTGGATGCAAAGAGAGAGGCTGGGTAGCCAAAAAAGAAAAGCTGCCAGAAAGCTAAACATATGCAGCTGAAGAACTTAAAAAATCCAAGAGGAAGACATAAGAGGTGGCCAGAACAGCATTAACAAAACAGACTCTCCCTTTCCCTTCCCTGATCATCTTTCATTCCACTACATCCTTCAGCTCAGTTCTTGGCTACCCTTTCTGTCCTCCTCCCTCCTCCGAGCCATTGTGGAGGATGGCTGCTTCGAAAGCTCTTAGCTCAGCCTCAGAGCTGCATGCAATGACGAGACTGATGAGTGAAACCAGGGGGAAAAAAAAAGAAGCAAATATGATAGATAAACCAAAAATAAAGCTAGGTCTAAAAGAACAGGCAGTTTGCTCCATTTAATGTGCAAACACTTACCTGTTTTCAAGAAAGAGACGCTTGCAAATACTTATGCGAGTGTGATTGTCTTAACTTATGAAAGTGCTGCCATATGTCATATAACTGAATTGTCAACCTATGTATGAAGGACAACCTTCTCGAACAAAGCCAGCTGACATGTGGTGCCTTGTCATTGCATAGTGAGGAATGTGTTTGGGTATTCTTTCTGGTTGTAGGATGGCAACAAAACAAGAAAAGCATTTTTGCTCAGCTGCAACATTCAGGATTTTGCTTGCTGTTCTTGTTTGTTTTCACATGACCGTTTCAAGAGAGCAAGAGCTTCTGTGTTGTGGCAAATGGACAAATAGTAAAGAGACACTTCCACAGTCAATTCAGCTCTGAACAAATCCTTTCCAGACACAGTGGAACAGATTCTGGCAGGTAAGAGGAAATCCTGGCAGTGGATAAGTGTTCCTGGAGGCATTGCTGGTGAGGACATTGATTTAAGCCGAAAATGCAGTCATTTTAGTTATGTTGCTGTTTCTGCTACAGTAGTGCAGAACAGGGTTCCATGTACTTCGCACTATGTAAGCACAGACCAAGATGCTGTTTCTGACTGAGAGATCACAGTTCAGGTAGTTGTAAGGACTTATTGGAGTATTTGTATATCCTGGAAACCTCTATTGGACTAGAACTTTCTAGGTATACAATAAAGGCAGTCTGGCTGCTAATATATCTTTTTATTTCATTTCCATGGTCCTTAAGAAAATAGCAAACTTCTTGTGGTGGTCATCAGTTTAGGGGATTGGTCTGGTGAAGATGTGGATCAGCAGTGTTTGTAGCCTAACAACCCTTTGCATGCTTTGGGAACTTTAAATGTCCTACCGTCATGCTCAGGGCA
>JAVCKT010038329.1:0-11752 GCA_032273925.1 Rhynchotus rufescens
GGAAGGAAGGAAGGAAGGAAGGAAGGAAGGAAGGAAGGAAGGAAACCTTAAAATCTAACCAAATAAAATATTCTCAAGAGTCTATAATATACACATTACCTATCTGGTAGCTAAGACTGCTTCAGAATTTTGAGTGGAAAGGGATGCTGGCTATAATGAGTGCATAGACAGAAATAGTTTTGTCAACTATACGCAGAGGATCAAGGCCTATAAAAAAGCAGATATATGATAGCCAATTTACTTGCCTTTGGTCAATACTTTACTGAGCATCAGTATATTCCCACTAAAACTGTTGAACGTGTAAAGCTAATACTTTCTGAAATAAACTGAACAAAACCACCATAACAGATTATCAGAACTGCCAAGTCTAGAAATGTGGAGGACAAATAAATATTGATCAGTTGCAGACCTTTTCCTGGACAAAAATAATAAGCTAGAGACAAAAAAAATATTTGCTGGGCATTATTTTTATTAGCCATGATACTCAGGGCTGGTGAACAGAGTATGATGCAAGACTGATCTTAGGTGATTTCATCTTAAGAGTGAGGTAATGAATAAAGACATAAAAAATAAAGCACACAAGACACACTAGTGAGAGCATGTTACAGGCATTGATGCATGGTTCATGAGTAAACACCCAATGAAACATGCATTTGCCAAAACCCCTAATGCTTTATCTTTTTATTGTCCTTGCAAGAGCTGAGAAAAAAAAAAACAGTTTATATACAGAGAAATACAGACTTTGCTCAAGACAAAGCATAAAGTGCTGGTCTCTTGGACAACAGCAAAATAAAATGCTACCTCTGCACTAGACAGTGGGAAAAAATATTTCTAGCCTTGGCATTTCATCTATTACATGATGTTGCTGTTTCTCTATTCTTTAAAAGAAAAAAAAAAAAAACAAGAGAACAACTGCTCAAATCAAATGCACTTTACTCAGCTATTAATCCTGTTACATAAAAGGAAGACTGGTCCACCATATAAGCAAATTAAGATCATATCTGATTGAATGTCTATAATCATTTAATAGCTTTTACGAATGTTTTATAAAGCTTTTATGAAGCAAAACGAAGGCAGAAAGAGCCTAATTTTAAAAGGAGCTTCCAAATAGTATTAATTCTTCTGTAGTTACACTTAATACTGACCATCAGAAATTGCACTACTTTAAAACAGATTTCCCAAAGTGCTGTATAATCACAATCAATTCATTTTTAAACTTAGAACTTGTAGCATAGAGGACATAGTTTCTGGAGATATGCAAGTAGACTTAAAGTGAATTAAAACTGAGTCATCTAAAGTCAACAGAAAGCAACCTAAAGAGAGATGCCATCTTTCACACATTCTGCTTGGAAGTGGATATCTGATTACTGCTATATGCCCTCATCTTTCTGCAGCACCAGTTTGTTGAAATCTGCTTCCTGCATATGTGGAAAGTAGGCTTTAAATATCTAATATGAACCACCAAGTAGTGAGACACCAGCATTTGCCAGGATGTGCTAATAGGGCTCTAAATGGGCTCTAAATGGGCTCTAAATTTACCCAACAGAAATTAGCAACTGACTTCAAGTAGAACTGGGACAGAACCAACATGCTAGAAAGCACCTTCTGCAAAGTCAGCCTGAGCTCAGAGATGAGTTTTATTGCAGCTTAATAGAAGGTTTTGGTAAGTATAGGTGACAACTTAATGCCTAACAAAGCCTACATCCATTCCCTGACAGCCTCCTTAAATGATTCATTCAAAGGAGGCAACATCATAAATTTGCTGATTCATTCCTTTCTCTCTTTAAATATATATAGGGCTAGGCACACACACACATACCTGTATGCTATGACAAAGCCCTATATTCTCATGTAGAGAGATGCTAAGAAGTAGTATTGTAGTGAATCAAGTGTGACAAGAATATCTGACCTGGCCAAAACTTCTGATCAGTGCAATGAATGACATTGTCATCTGAAGTTTTGATTTCAATGGCAAGTTTAAAAGAAAAAGAACAAAGAGACAACAGATTAAATTGCTTCACATATGAAAAGAAAAAGTACCTAAGAATCTATTTTGAGCACTTTTACATGGGATGACACCATAAAGTAAGAATCACAGGACTGATTTATGTACTGAGGACTGAAATCTAACCTGCAGACCACCCTTCCTAGAAATTGTTCTGTAAAGAGCACTTCATGGCTTTCTGCAGTATCAAAGAGTAAGATTTCTTTAAGTTGTCCAGCTAACAAAGTCAGTAAGTAAATCACATTTACAGTGAAGATGCAACCTGAAAAGCTGACTGTTCTAACTTTGAAAGAAGATATGATTTTTTATTTTTAACCATTAAGTCCTAAGACTGCTATTATATACTACAAAGAGCATCAAAGGATGAATTAACACCAATGTTTGGTATCTATTTTAATTTTTAAAACATGTACTTACTGTTGGTCTAATAGGAACTATTGAAAGTATGACTATTTTGGACGTTCACCAAGAAAGTTAAACATAATTGAAATTTCTTTAAGCACATAGCTCCTCAAAGCACTCACCATGCAGCAAGTATCCAGCTCAGTGCACACACAACAGCTTTGCACGTATTTTTGCAAAGACCGAGGAGAATTTCAGTAAGCTGAACTCAGTGCAGACCTGTCCAGCATGAACAGCTCATTACAAACATTGTACTGTCCTGTGCTTGCATAAACAGGCAAAATGGGACAACAATTTACATGGGAAATCAGACAAGCACTCTACATTTGAAATCTTTTAGACTTGTGTAAAGACTAGAAGCACTGTTTTAATACTGGAATTATAGCTATTCCACCCTGCACTGGTGAGGTAAGACTTTGAAAATACTTTTCTTTTTCTACTAGGCAGATACTAAAACAAGCACCAGTGTTTATATATTTAGATCTTAAGCATGTGTTCCTTTTTTTTTTTTTTTTTTGATTTTTTTCTTTAGAAGCCAGCTAGCAGCTGTAGAAGCCTTTAATAAGAAAATCTGCTGAATTCCAGTCAAGCTTTCCTCACAGCTGTGTTTCTGAATCCTCTGCTACTCTCACCAGGCCACTGCACTTTTTGCACACTGTTGTGGATGACAGTCCTTTCAAAGTATGGTTCTCGTTGCATAACTTTTCTCTTTGGACCAGTTTCCTGTCTTGTGGCTGTGAGAGTGTGTGAAAGGCTGAGTAAGAGAAAAAGAGCAGAGCAACAAAGATTTTATTTCATTCTCTTTTGGGTCACTAGGAAATGTTGTAATTGCTTTAACAGGAGCATAACTGTAGTCCTATCAAAATTATAGATTTCATACATTTGGCACAGCAATTTCCTCACAGATTGGATTCATTACCAGGCCAGTGATAGACATTTATTCTGTTTATAGCAGTACATGGAATTAATGAGTAGCAGAAGTCCTAACCTTGTACTTATTATTTAAATTACTGAAAGCCTAAACAAAGAGCAAGCACAGAATCCTACATCTGTAACATACTGGGAACAGTGCACTGAAAGGAGTCTGTTGGATTTGCCATTTCCCATATCCCATATCCCAAAGAATTTAATTTCATTGTGAAGCTGAAGAAATTGTTTCATAACCATAATTATTTTATTAAAGACTTATTGAAATTAAGTCAATCCATTACACAAAGAGTATAAAGCATTTTACATGGAATAACTTTATTTCATTTATTTCTAACAGTTGCTACAGCTACTTGATTTAAATTTCAGTTAACCAGCAATAGAATTACATGCTCATTTGGTAAGAAAACCCAGCCTGAGTACACTGTGCCCCAGCATTTTGGAGAAGAGGCAGTGAAACATCACCAACACCACCTACCTATCACTGGGATAAAAATCCTAATAGTGAAAGTTCTGGTCCCCTCAACACTGAGAGGCATGATATGATCATCCAGCTTTTCAGAAACTAGTAATAGTCTCGAGATTATTACTATTTATTAACAAGAAAAACAAAAGCTGAATTGAGACCCACATTTGGTATGCGCCATATCTGAAAAAGTCATGGTTAAAAAAAGCCTAGTAAAGGTATGAAACAATACTACAATACTGAAGTCTATAGGAACATTTTGGTTTTCTTTCCCTCACTCTGTTTGTTCTGGTATCATTTTTAAAAATTATAGATGGCTTTGATTTGCAGATGTGGTCACTTCACTGTAGTCAGCATAAACCAGAAACCCAAATATCCAAGGGATCTAAAATAATGAGGTGTTGATAGAAGTAGTGATCATTTCTTTCCCTAGAAGATCGTACTCAGCTTCCCTAGAAAGGCTGCTTAAAATGTCCTGAGAAAAGAATCCTAACTTGCTTTAGTTAAGAGTTTCATCATCTCTCTCTGGAGAACATTTTATTTATGGGTAGGGTTTGAACTGCTTGTTTTGATTTTTTAAATACATTTTTGGAGGGGCACAATCTAACTGCCAGTAACATTAGCACCTTAAACAAACACTGTAAAATTAATTGTCCTCACAAAATCTTCTTTAAAAAGATAGTAAAGAACTGAATAATCTCTTAAAAAGTTTAAAAACTGAACCATCATGAAAGACAGATTTTATGTTGGTGAGATATCTTTGTGCCAGTTCTTACAAATGGTTCTTCAGCTTGTACATGTTGATACAGCTCCTGAGCCCATCTAAGTGCAGCTGGGGCTCTGGCAATCACTTATCACAGCTTTGAGAAACGGATGTCAGGGAAAATGACAGTTGGTCTCTCCCTGCCGCTTATGGCTGAACTTTACTAGTCAATCAACCTCCAATTAATATTTTTCAAGGCTTAAAAGCAGAAGAGATGAGACTAGTAGTGGGGAAGTCCAAAAAAAGCAGAAAGCTTCACCTCATGAAGAGAGAACATCTTAAAGTAAAGAGGCACGTCTGTTGCAAGGGTAAAGTCCTGCAAGCGTGTAACAGTCCTCTGCAGCTGTTTACTTTATGACCAGCAAGCCAAGACCAGCTCTGCAGAACCTTTCTGGTATAACAGGGTTTAATTGAGCATTTTAGCCTTTTACGCACTACTTGACACCTAAATCTAATCACCTTTTAAAGCGACATAAACAAATCCCAAGTGTTTTTCTAACACTACTGTGGTCTCCACAGCAGTTCAAACCGGCTTGGGCCACCACTGTGGGTGGCTGAACGAGTCAGAGGTGCCTTCCTGCAACACCTGTGGCCTGCGTCAGCACCAGGGCTGCATGTCGGCCTAGTTACCACATCGATGGGCCAAACCTGCACTTCTGGATATAAACCTGGCAGCAGAAATCTTTTCATGAGCAGTTCCCCAGTGTGGTTCAAGGCACAGCCTGTGCAGTGGAGCACTGACCGTAAAGTTCAGGGAGGAGAAAGCCAGCCGCCACAAAAGCCATTGCTTCTATCAGCTTTCAACAGTTGCCATATTGCAACACAAGCCCATCCTTCCCCTTTCTCCTTTCTGAAAAGAATAAAGTCAGTCCACAGTTACTCTTTCAAAAGCCTAGAGAAAATGGAGCAAATGGTGTGCCTCCAGCATGTGTTTTTTTCAGAAAAAGTTTCCTTCTGCCACTATGAACAGCATCCCCACAACAGTCCAGGCTTCCGGAATACCTGCTTTTACTTTAGGCCCATCATGCTTTTACTTTAGGCCCATCATGGCAGGCCACATTGTATGTTGATCCACAAAACGATTAAGCAGAAGTCTTAATCTTTGGTACAGCAGTTCTGGTTTCTATTGTACCTGGAACACTGCATATGACTTTCTTATTTGAATTGTGGCATGATGCAGGAGACTCTTCACAATCAAAAGGTGCCATTATATAAAGTCTTATATATATGTATACCCCCAAAGCTTATTGTCCAAACATGTATAGGTCAGAGGGAAAAAATAGGCACAGGTATAGTTCAGAGTGGGAAGAGAGGAAAGAAAACAAATAAGGAATAGGATAGCATAATATAATGATACAACATTATAAAATTATCTGCCATATTTAAATCATATTTGCCTCATGATATTAACAAAGGACCTATTGCAAAACTTTGTGAACTCCAGGTCAAAGCGGAGAAATTCAAAGAGTAAAAACATGAGAGCATATAGTGAAAGACAGTACAATATTACTTTAAAGTCTCAGGAAAAAAAAAAAAAAAAAAAAACCACCAGATTATATTACTGTGCTTCAATTCCAAAAAAGTGTCAAAACAACACATCGGAAACTCTGCCACCAGAATAATTCCTTCTTAAATTTTAAAAATCCTAATAATAACATTTTCACAAGTGTTCAAATTCATTTTGACCAGAGATATCTTCATAGTAGTTCCTTATACAGCATTCAGATAGAGAAAATCAAGCAGTCTATACAATTTGTGAACATCTACCACATTACCACTCACTAAGAGCACACTTACTTGGTTGCCTAGGGAACATTTATAACTGCCAAGCTTTTTAGGGATTTTTTGTTCTATTTTGTTCTATATTTGCTTACTGCCTAACCATACCCTTAAAAAAAAAAAACAGAAGTGCAGTTTAAGAATATTTAGGCCTTCTTTCAGAAACTGCTTCTCATGCAGTTGTTTCTATGAGCTAGTGAAACCAAAAGGAAATACAATCAAGGTAGGATGTCTGCCAGTTCAGTAGTGCTGAGACTGTGGCTATTTCCTTATGAATCTTACATTTCAAACAGCATGATGCATTCATTCATTGGACAAATTGCCTTGAAATAACACCTTTCCAACTGTGAGCTTTACATATGGTACACCTCGATACCACAGCTGTTTACTATTAAAATGTACACATTACTATGTGTTGTTTCTCGTATATTGATTTTCCTTAATTATTTTTGCTAGAATTCACAGGAGATTCAACTTTCATGAGATGTCTGGAAAAAAAAAAACACTGTCCATAGTTTCTTAGTGATCCTCAAATATGGAAAATGTGGTAGTCACTTCCTTTTAAGTCAAAACACCTATATCAGTTCATAGCATTGAATCATAAATTTTGAACATTATTTTCAAATAGCAGTGAAGCAGATAGTGTGAGAAAGCTTTTGATAACTTCATAGCACAAAGTACTACTACAGTTATGACAGTTTAGGTGTATTTTATTTGGGTATATACATGTATCTGCAGATGGACTGTGGATTGCCAGGATTTCTGAAGTTACATGAGTTATGCAAATTGCCTTGAGCTTGCAAATTGCAATTACAGTGTGTCTATTCTTGTTTTAAAGGTGTTTAACAGTTTCCATGGACCATATGTAGAACAAATCATTGGTGAATTTGTCCCAATGAGTTATTCTTTTCTTTCTGTTCCACCAATGAAAGTCTAGACGCATTCAATCAGATAAAATGACATTATCCAGATTTACATCTGTGTAGCAGAGAAGGTAATTCAGTCCTTTGTGAACTTATGTAAAGATTTTTCTTCTGCAATAATTGAATAATGTTTTTTATTTCTTCATGGATATTTGAACATCTGTTGTAAAATATATTGCTAAAGTAGAAGCACAAGCTGGAACTGGTCATTGTCCAGCAGTTTTGATACACTTCATTACTTCTAGTGCATCAACAGAAAACAATAGTATATAATTGAAATTTAAGAACAAAGGGCACTAATACTCCAATTCTCTATTATGTGTGTGCATTTATAAATCTAAATTTCACAACATGATTAAAGACAACCTAAAATATGAGGGAGTATAGCTTATTATACAAGTACATTTTGTCTGTACTTGAACTAAATGCCAGCCTTTGATTCTGCTTAATGACAAATCACTTTTAACTGAGAACAAAGAACTGTAGCTGTAATTACCACTAGGACATTGGTGATTTGTTTTAGGAGCTCCTGTTAAAAGGAGCTCCCGTTACCAAAAAAAAAAAAAAAAAAAAAAAAGAGCAGCTACAGTCCCTTGAAGGGTGTTTTTTACCTACTTATCAGTTGTGGCATTTTAAAATTAGGTGCAAATCCTGTGAACATTCAGACATTCCTTATAAGCCTAATTAATACATGAAGCTGTTTATTTACATGAAAATTACACTTCTTTTCAGAACTGCTTGCTCTTATAAGCTTCAAGTTTGGGCATATGTGATTTAAATGGAGCATGTCTGGAGGACTATAGGACAAGTTTATTATTTTCTTTTTTTTTTTTTTTCAGAAAATTGAAGATGAATCTCAAAGTGATTCTAAACTTCCCTAATTTTGATGATAATGCTCCACATACCTCTAATACTAATAAAATGATTGCCATCTAAGCTCAGATAGTACATTTCTCAATGTAATAATCTATAGATGAGGGTATAGAGGATCTAGGATAGACTTTGAAATGGGACCGGACAGGAAATATGTGATCATTAGATGCTGATATGTTAAAAGACGGATCAGAAATATGACTATGGAGATGCTTTTTAATTTTTTTTCTCCAGGAGATGAAACATTTATATTTAATCAAACTATTCTCGAAGAATTCTTGAAGAATTTCTATAAGTGGCAATACTTTGAAGTCTTTCCAAGCATGTACACTGATTTGGGAGAGAGAAAAAATAATATAGTGCCTGATAGAACAGATATTGCATAATATATGAAGATGACGACAGAAGTCTAGGAAGATGTCTGAACCATTTAAACCTTTTTGCCATACACCCTTCCTAGGATGCTATACAAAGCACTTTTATTATATCAACCTTTAAGATCTTCACTCTATGCCAGACAGCTAGAGAGTCATGCAGATTTTTCTTTGCCTTGTGAGCCTTTGAAGCTGGACTGCTGAGTGAAGTAAATCCAAACTTCTTTCTTCCTGCTTTTCTAATGCCAGAAAGAATTTCTGTCAGAAAACTACAAAGCATTGTTATTTCATTTGCTCAGTCTGGCTATTTTCATGTTATTCTTTTTTATGACTGATATATGTCAGGAGAAGAAAAACAAAGCCAGTTCCAATACAGTATATGAAAAGAAATATCCAGAAAAAAAACACATACTTCTTTCTATGGGATATTTGAAAGAAGTAGAACCCTGCTATCTTATTGGGAATGTGGAGTTTGTAGATGATCACAACAGGATACTATGTTCCATGAATGTGTTTGAGCACTTGAGCAGTAGTTCTCCTAAGCACACTACTTTTGGTTATCATTGTGAGCAGCACCATTGGAGAGAGGGAAGATGGGATCCGCTGAATCAAAGGGTTATCTTGCCTAACTTTCGATTTGTAAAAATCAGGCTTCTAGTCTAATCTAGTCCCAACATCTCCTTCTGTTGTCAGTGGAAGACAGTATCATTTTCTAGAGGTGATTTCAATGCACCTGTTTCAGATCACTACAGAATGAAGCTAAGAGTCACCACAGTAGAAGGGAGCCTAGCACTTCTTGCAATGGCAGTAAAAACTGTTGCTTTTCATTGAACCAAGTTCCCCCTTTTCTTTTTTTTTTTAATGTGAAATGAATCCTATTCAGAATCCACACAACTCACAAAACCACAGAATATCTGAGTTTGGAAGGGATGTCTGGAGAGCAAGGTCAGCTAGACCAAGCTGCTCAGGATCCTGGCCAATCAGGTTTTTAATATCTCCAAGCATGGAGACTCCACAACCTACCTGGAAACTCTGTTCTTGTACTCAATCTGCCTTACAATGAAAAAGTGTTTTCTTATGTCCAGCTCCTAAGTGGCCATGTATGTTCATAAATGGGCATGACTGGGTTCTTGTCAACAACCTGTCATTCAAAACTTGAAGTTATTTGCCAGGTTTCTAAAGAAACTTACAGATTTCAAGCAGGTCGCTTTAAGGATACTACAAAGAACACTATTTTGGGATATTGTAAATTAGGAATTATTTGATTTAAATAGAAGTGCTTTGTGTCTGCTTGCAAATGTCCAATACTAAGAGCTTGGAGAAGTTCTAGGGATTCCTGTTTATGAACTCAGAAATCACTTTTCAATTTCTACAGTACTGTGGGAATATTGTTTTACTTCCAAAACATACACTCTCTGACTACTATCACTGCTTGTCCTCTGATTTCCTACAGAAGGCCTGTCAGTTTGAGAGCATTTTAACTGCAGGTTACAGAAAAGTAGGGCAATGTTTTCTAATGAGATGCCAGATTTAGCAGAAGGCTCTTCTGTATGCAAAAGACATAGCACAAGCTGAACTTCCTTCAGTGCTCTGCCCTTCTCTCAGCTCAGTAGCATCATTTGAAATGTCTGTTCCACTTTGGGAAGCCTCTGTGCTGCATGTGCAAGTTAATATTTAAGTAGAGGCTTCATTCAGAGACTCCAGGTAATCATTCATGTGTGCCTTTACTTTCACTTTCCAACGTAATGCCTCTGCCGTCCATATTGTAATGGGAGTAATTAAGTAATAAACCATTTACTCCTCTCATATTTTTCTTTTGCACATTTTTGTCAAGTTTTGTCATCTTTTGAAGCTGCATTCGGTCTGTTCCTACAGAAATAAGTAACTTCAGGACCCAAACTCTGCACCAGTCTTACTGGCCATGTGCCACCAGTTGGAAAAAGGGGCAAGGAATGGAGCTTTCTGGAGGTCATCATACTGCCTTGGACATGGTTCTCTTTGAGGTACAGGAGAAGCAGGACAGTCCCAAGGCAAGAACATGAAAAGTATCAAGATTATCTTGGGGGAAGATCACTACTCAAACCATTCTCTCCTCTGTAAACACAGGGCAAAAAGCGTTGTACCCTCATCATGCTCACACATGACTAACTCTCCCTAGGGAGCTGGATTGATAAGCCAGGAAAATCAGGTGCCTGTTTCAGGACCAGTGCATTTTAGACATTGACAAGAGAGAGCCAAGTTTTTAGCTTGGTCCTGGGAGGTAGCCTGGTTTCCAGATCCCTTTGAGTATTACCTGGGATTCATGGTGAAGTCTAAGTTTTAAGTGTGTGGTAAACAAATGCTGCTCCTTAAAAATCCCTCCATTAAATTAGTACAGGATTAAAAAAATCCCTAATTTGACTGTGCTTTTAAGCAAAGAAGAGCATGATTATGTCATTAAGACTAAGTGGTGATGGATGATAGTATAGATTCACGGAGATGAAGATGTGGTAGAAGCATCTATCCAATCCTTAACTTTATTACTGGCATGCATAGGTGTTTCTGATAGATAAGCATTTCATAGCGACTCTGATTTCACATTAACATTCTGAACCATTAGGAGAAGCCATATGCCTGAAGGATTAGAGAAAGTGAGTAAAAGAATGTAAGACTATAGAAAACTTGAACAGTCCTGCTAATATACAGGGAAAATGTAGCTGTCTCTCCTAGTGGCAATGCAATGGATAGTTTAAAACCTGTACAGGCAGTGAATTTGCTGCATAATTTATCTCTACCTGCTAGAATACTCAGTCTGAACTAAGGAGATGAAAATAAACAGCTTTGCAAACCTGGTATATCAAAAATTCTTCCTTCAATAAAACATAGTTTGATGGTCCAGTGTGGAGGCCACAGTTGTTTGAAAAAACAATGAATACCAAGTTCTATATGAAGAAAACAACAAGAACAGCAACAATAACAACAACAAGAGAAACCAACTATACAAATACATCAGAAACAGCATAAATATACAAAGCCTGACAAAACTGTTGATCATAACTAGGGCAGATTGGAAGCTGCTCACGTTCCAGATTATAGCTCATATTTAGGATGATTTTTCTACTTTTCAAACTCAAATTGTCATCCCAAAGAATTTAGAAATAATCCATTTAAGAATAGACAAGGGTACACGTGCAGGTGTCATGGCAACGCTGTCAAGGCAATGCAGGAACTGGCATTGCTCTTGCTGAAGTCTTTCATTTC
>JAVCKT010038332.1:0-18365 GCA_032273925.1 Rhynchotus rufescens
AGGAAGAAACGTATTTTAGCTGCCTATTTACGTCACTGAAGCCATGCCTCTCTCTCCTTCCTCCAGCTGAACACAGATGTTGCAGAAAAATAACCAGTTTAGGCACACAGGCTGCAGGGCTGCCTAATGACGATTGCAGGTTGAGCGGCAACACTTAAAACTCTCAAAGGGCCCAAGGTTAACAAATATTTATATGTGCTTGTGCTTGATTCATGGCAGATGAAGCTATTTTCCCTTGTGTCCCGCTGGAAGGATATTACCAAGAAATTTTTGCAACTGCAGGTGTGTTTTGGTTTCTTTTTACGGGCTGTATAAAGGGGAGAGCACATAGTAAATAAGCAGGGGTTATGCAGCCTGCTGGTTACAGCTGAGAGTGAGGAGTATTACAGCAGTTTTGAGCCATAATTTTATTGCCAGACACTGTCTTCGCTAGGTAAAGCACAATGATGGCCTGTATTATCATAGGGATACATATGTACACATATACATATATGTGTATATATAAACACTGGCAAGCTAGAAATTGGGTGAGGGACACATAGGGATACATATACATACATACATACATACATATATATATATATTTTACAGCCTTATTGCTCAATGCTTTGATTCATTCACTTCCTGAAAGCTACCCCAGGCTTTTTCACAAAAAAGAGGAGGACTTTAAGAGAGTGATTCCTCTGTCATTGGCCTCTAGGATCTCACTCTCTACACCACAAGGAGGCATCTAAGTTGCTTGTCTTGTGGTGCTTTACAGTTTATATTTAGCAGATTAATTTTTCTCAACTGTCCATTTGCATCATCTTTTTTTTTTTACCTGGCCTTTTTCTGTGCATTCTCCCAAGGAAAAAGCTGACAAATTCTTGCTATTCATAAATTTTACTTTCTTGAATATTTTCCTGAGGCCTACAGCAAGACTACGCTATTTTTCAGATTCAGGCCCAGTGTGAAATCCCTTCATAAACTCTTATGATAAACACCTAATCCATCCTTGCCTGCCGCTCCGTAAGGCATGGGAATGGGTGTTCTTGGTCACCATGTACCAGGAAAGCTGCTCCTGCTGCCATCTAGCGGCCTGGGCTTGGATTTTGGAAGCACATAAATGCACTACATCTTTTTTTCTTGGATTTTTGCTGTCATCAGTGCTCCTCCTCATCCTCATTTAAGGCATCAAAGAGCTTAATTAGAGTGACTTTTTCTTTTAATAAATGACAAAAAAAAAGGAAAAAAGATTGCTTTTGGAGTACTTTTGCAGTAATATAACTACTGATAAATTTTCGGCCTGTGCATATCCCTGCAACTGGCCACACTTTCAAAGGCACCATTTAGTTTTTAAGTATCTGTCTATGCTAAAGAAAGTGTCCTCTTCTTCAAGTTCACCCAATTTCTGGTTTGCTAATTGCATATGTCCTCTGTAAGTTCTTTTTGGGATTCTTCCTGATGCTGCTTTAATTCTTTTTAGAAAATATCTAGCTTTTATTCAAGATTATTTTAGCCTTTATGATTTTGGAGACACTGTGAAGGTGTTTACCTCCTGCAAATAAGCAGCACACAGTATCTTCCAGGTTGTTCCTCCTGGGAAGGACAACTGGTGATACAATCTGTATGTAATTTATTTTATGTAATCGTCCAGCTCACAACCTACCCTACTTTTTATATGTTTGTTTGTTTGTTTGTTTATTACTGTCCTGGAAAATATGGTTGTCATATTAAATAAACAAGCACACATAGTTAAAAGGTTCAAAGAAAAAGTAACGGTAATGCCTCCAAAATCTTCCAAAATGATCCAAAATGCTCCCCTGGACTTAGCACTACTAAGTGTTAGAAAAGCAAAGTGTCACGTTTAGTAGATGACATTCTAGATTTCTTTCTTGGAAAAATCTTGTTCTCCCCATGCTGCCTTTGTCCTCCCAGTCTGGACATCTAGTTCACCTAATGGGCGAATTGAATGTCGTTGTGCAGCATTCTCCTCATCTGTGCCAAAGCTTCCCTTTCCCATCTTGCCTGTCCTCTTCTCTCCCCATGAAAGAGCACTGTCTTTTCTGGCTGGGAGAACATCAATTTTGTAACATTTGTCCCAAACAAACTCATTATGCATTTTTCCATGAGCATCTAACCAGAGCTTTTAAGATTTCATGCTGTGTAATTCATTTGTGAATAAACTCGTCCCTTGAAAAGTTAAAATGAAACCAAGAAGCTTACTGCTTACATCAAAGCCAAGACAAATAGGCCTCCACCAGGGACTGGAGCAAGCAGCTCTGCAGCTCAGATCTGGAGGGGAAAGGAGTATAAAGTTGAAACAGAAATATTTAGAACTGCCAAAAGGGAAAGTGACTCTTCTTTCAAAGAGCAGCTTTCTATTAAGTCAGTAACACTTCCTGCAGAAGAGCTGGGAAATTTTGTACAAAGGCACTGTTGTAAATGGAAAATAGGTTAAACAAGTATGAAATGAGGAAATAAGATATTGAGAGATTCATATGTTATGTAATGCACAATACTAAAGTTGCAATGCGTTTCTTTATAGTTTCTACTATTTCTTTGTAATTCCTACTATGTTTTTACTGATTTTCTTAAATCAAATCTAGTATTTAGTCGTGGCTTGTGTTGTTTCTGTCTTTAACTAGGGAACTTCATGTGCCTCTCTCAGTATACCAGATAAGGCTCACAGAGGAAACTTTAATATGGAAAGCTGAAGTTTGGAACCTGAAATCTTTGTTTTGTATTTCTGATGCATCTGAGTGTACAGCTTATTTCAATTTGATGTGCTATGTTAATCCAGTATTCCATTTTTCATTCCTCTCCTCTTTAACACATCCCTCAAAAAAATAAACGTTTTTGAAAAATTCTCCTTTTCAACAGCTTCCACAATTTTTTAAAGCTCTTTGTCTTTCCCAGTCCACTCATCTTTGCTTCAGTCTTCAGTGGGCATTTACACCTGTAAGTTAGTAACAGCACTTCTAAAATTTCTTCTCCCCTGGCTCCTTTTTCCATGACTACCTCTTACACATCAGGGACTTTAAAAGTTTCAACAGGTGTTGAATATTAAGTTGCAGGAGATCCTTCTGGTTCTCACTTGGTTGCAGAATCTCACACACTTGACAGTTCACATATTGCTTTAGACAAACTTTTACTTTCCGCACCTATTCTAACACAGTTATTTTAGGCTTCCAAAGCACAACACCGGAGACAGAAGTAAAGAACAGACTGCTAATGCCGCCTGAGTTCACTGCAGACAATGCTGGGTTGACCAGGAGGAATTCACTGATCCAACCGGCTCGACGTCCCAGTCTCTCCAGCATCAGGTTTCTGCCTGCTGACCGAGTCCAGTTCCTCCACTACGGATTCCTCTTGCCATCTTCCTTGCTCCCCAAATTGCTTTTCCATCTCCATCATGTTGCACACATGCAATTTCAGGTGCATTTTTGCCTTCCATTGGGCCATACCTCATTTTTCAGATATTTTCATGTATTTTCAGTTATTTTTCAGGATTCCTTCATATTTCTCCCTTTTGGAGAAAATGGGCACGTGTTAGCCTTTCCGCTTCCCAACTGAACTTGGCTTGCATTGTTTTTTCTCCAATGGGTATTTTAGCATCAGCTGCACATATTTCAGCGTATTAATTAGAAGAAAACATTCCATTAGTGCATATCTGGACTTCATTCTTTTTTTTTCCAGGAACCCCTTGTATGTAATTAGATAAACCAAGCTAAAAAAATAAATAAATGGGCATCCTATATATGTTGATTCTAATATTTAATCAGAAAAGGAAGAGAAGACAAGTAGAATTTTCTCCCTAAAATTTCCGTTTATTTTTGTATTTTATAGCACATTCCTATGATTCTGTGATATTTTCATACTTAATTATACGGTCAGAGCTCCTTTCCCCCGATTTACATTCCATGTTATCCTATTCACAGCAGGAGAGCTGGTAAGATGAAAAAGAAGGTTTGCTTTGACTTTTCAGTTTTGATGAAATAACTGCCAGTCAACCTTTTTTTTTCAGGCTTCATCTTTGTATTAGTATCTTTCAACAACAGCAAGTTAATCTACAGTTTTGAGCTTAGTTTTGATAAAAGAAGAATCCCACTCAGAATTTTCAGCCCAACTTTTAGATGTTCTGAGAACTGCAAGATTAAATCTTTTAGTCTGTAAATTTAGCATTTTACTCTTTCATACGAAAATAAACTTGAGACAAGCTAAAGATAAACCTTTTAATTGTAGATTATATCTTTTCTTGCTCTGATTTGTATAAATACCGCAGTAAACAAAGCCTCGGTTAATGAATGGAAATTCTGGTCCTTAAAAAAAAAAACCCTCTCCCTTAATGCAAAATGCCACTTTCAGTCTAATAATTGACTGGGTTTCCCCTAATTCTGTAACCTTCTACTTACATGAATGCAAGATTTAATTAATTATGTATTTTGATCCATTTAGGTGCACAGTGGCAACAGTTAGATTACTATGTCTCCTCAAGAGCACAAGAAAAAACTGTGTTATGAAGATCACATAGTTAAGCTTAACTTTAGTTTACCAATACATCAGTAGATTGCACAACACCAAAACACCAGCTGGATATGTGAATCAACAAATGCCACCATGTATAAAATAGGAGAGAAAGAGATTAACTTTTACTCAGAAATATCAGGCATTGTGAGTTGGTCTCCTCTACACATGAATGATGATTTTATGATAGCTAGTTACAACAGCATGTTTCAGATTGTGTCAGAAACTCTGTTTACCGCCGGGATATTGCTTAATATTTTATGCCAGAACTCATCAGTGACATATACACATTTTTTAAAGGGAGTTTTGTTTTCTGAGGAGAAAGCACTAAGAAAGCAAAACCAGCTAAATTTCATATTGTTCCCAAGCCCAGTAACAGTTCCTCCTCTCTTTCCATGTTGAGTAAAATCATAATTGAAGAATTAGTCCAAGGTCATACAGATATTCGCTATCAGAGCTGGCTTTATCCCCAAGGAAGTCTCAATAACATATTCAGACAACGAAGATGTGCTAGAGCCCTATAATTGTGTTTGCAAGGACAGCTCTGAGGAAATTGCCCATGATCGCCCTTGTTACCAGCGCCAGCAGCAATGAGAGTGCTGCTGTAAGTCTGCTTTGGATTTTTTTCCCCCAAGTCATCTCAAGCAAAAATACTAGTGCTTAACTAATTCCAGCTTTCTAAAATAAATGACCTTTCTTGATCACTCTGCCTGTTAGTCTACATTCAGTAAAACGGTTTAACTTGGCCATTTTCAGCCAAATTTGACAGATGGGACATTCTGAGTTGTTTCAAGCTCATCGAAAGATCAAAATTATTGATTTAGATGAAAGACACCAAGTAGTGCTTCCACCAAAGGAAAAAAACTCCAGTATAAACTCAGGAGTATTTTGGCTGGCCTGCCAGTTCAGTTAGCATGTGTGTGCTAGCATGCAAGGCAACGTACACACTTGGCAGTCATCTGGCCTCACTTGGAATGGGGTTCCCGTTTTGGCACCCTCCATTCAAGAAACACATTAAAATCAGAGCATGGTCCCATGGAGGCCACCAAAGGCCACCAAAGGCCGCCAAAACTCAGAGGGTTGGGAAAGGAACTGGATTCTTTCAGCCCAGGGAGAGACAGACCAAGAAGGTCTGATCAGATTCCCAAAACCTACAGGTTACGGAGCAAATGGAGGAACTCTCTGTACAAGAATGCACAATGGACAAGAGGCAACAGACACAAGTTGCTTTAGGGAGAAGTCCTTCTGGAAAAAAAGAATCTTGAGCCTGAGAAGAGCTGAATATTAGGACAAGCTTTCTAGAGAAAATGTAGATCCTCTCTCATGGGAAATATTCAAGACGTGGCTTGACACTGCCTTGCAAAACCTAATCCAAGAATCTGCTTTTGATAGAAGGTTGAACAAGATGTTTTTCAGAGGCAAGTTCCACCCCTAGTTTTTCTGTGACTCTCACCGAAGCACCCACAGGACACTCTCTGCCATGTCCAGCAAGTGTTTACCATTCATGAAGGGAAGGAGAGTGATTTCAGGATGAGCTGCATAGAGTTGAGATAGGCTCAGGATACAAATCAACAGGAAATTGCATCTCGTTAATGTTTATGGAACAGTTTGTCAAGCCTTGCTAACACGAGTAGAGCTTGTCTGGTGCTAAAGTATTAGTGAAACATTTCCCCAAGATTGCTGGCATAGCAATAGCCAAAACAAACTATTGCACGAGGGCTGTAATGCTCATTAATTGCCAAATGTATTTTTTTTTGAAAAGTTCAAAGATGTCTGGCTCTGTAAACCATAGGAAAATTTCACTGAGTGGCTGAAATTAAATTACTCAGCAGCTGATACACAAGGCGTGTACACCAATGGGAGATCCATGTGTCTAGTTAAGAGAAAGGCTCTATGTAGTGAGCACAGAGATTGCTGGAGAGCACTAGTGGAGAGATTCTTAAGTGAAATTGAAATCTAAATCATCCAGTGTCTCCAGGAAGAGGCCTCTATACGTTTCACATGCAAGAGTGAGAGATTGCATCAGCAAATTTATATATATCAGTTTGCTTTTAATGAAACTTTGTGCTTGGCTCTTTAGTCTGCAGCATTTATTGTGGCTAGGGAATTGTGGTTTGCTACAGCCCCTGGTTGAGTTTAAGTATGCTAGCAGGCCAGAAGAGTGTTTATAGGCCTTCATTATTGATTCATGGGTATTTTCTGCTTGTAACTAGGAAGCACAAAACTAAAGACATATTTAGGAGAGTTTTTTTTCCCCCCACATATACAGGCTGATTTAGCATCCAGAGATGAGCATTTTCAGGGTATAAAATTCATCAGTAATATCTTCTGCTTTAGTCTTGTTCTTTTAGAACATTAGGGGCAATTTGGCCCATATTTGAATCTCTGGTTGCATAGTAAAAACAACAACAACAAAACAAACTTCAGTCACTTGAAACTGTTGAGAAAAAACAACTTTTTCTGTTACTGTTTGATTATTCACCAATGTTTGAGAGCTGTTATTATGTATCCTACCCATACTAAGTAAAAATCTCATCGTTTCAATGCCTTTATCCTTACAGTAAGCCCTGGCATATAGGTATACCTTATCTCTATATATTGTCTCTATTCTTTGGATAAAGACATCATGTGCCCCTCTCTGGGGAGGTGTAATATTCTGACCTTTATTTAGAAATACATAACACAGAGACCAGCAAAAAGTTACTACTATAACAAAGTTGGAGTCTTTGTAGTTTTGTTCTGTTGTAGAACCTGAATTATGTATCCCACTAGAGAGGTTGCAATTAAGCACATGATTCTAGTGCAAAGATAAGAGGCTCCTGACAGAGAGGAGAATCAAAAGAACATTTCATAACTCTTGCATCAACAACTTATTTTGTAAAAATACTGAAATGTAATGCAAAATGCAACTATCTTTTACCCCTAAAAAGGTCAGCTCTCAACTCAAGACTGCGCTCAGTGTACAATCCACTTCCTGACCAAACTGGGTGGCCCACAAAAATACAGCAGCTTTGAGATTTATCTTTTCCACATTCATCTCCACAATCTCCTTTTCCCTTCTGTTAAAGCCAAGTCACTCTTGGAAAACAAACATACCAAAGGGAAAACCACCTAAGTGAAAGCAAATTTGGTACTTTTGCAGCTCCTTGTAGAAGTCCTTTCAAGTTAGTGTTCCTACCACAAGAAAAGCTTTCCACCATCATTAAATCTAACTGAAAAAGTCACTTCATAAAATTAAACTATGATCTTCCAAGAATCCATCCTCAGCCAGGACAGTAGTGCCAGATCTGCTGTGATTAGCCTTACAAATCTTTCATGGTTGCACGGTTCTTAGACCTGTTAATATAGACCTGACAAGTGCACTATCATACATTCAGTAGAAAAGAGGTCCACAATTTAACATTTTGTGAAGAATCGTCTCTTTTGGATCATTTTGAACCTGCCATTTCCCACTTCTCTCAGAGCACAAGACAGGAGGCAGTTGCTGTTCACCTTCTCCACATCATCTATGATTAAATAGACAGATCATTATAACATCATTGGGAAAATGGAGGTAGCACATTCACACTGTATGAGGACTTACCATGTCACATACTAATGACATAGTATACTCAAAATACGTAAGAACCAATTTAGGTATTACATTTTAACATGCATGTTAGAGAAGTTCTTCTAGAAGTTTCACACTTCCAAAAGAGATCATCTTTCATGCTACCGTAAACAGTACATTCTGTGGGGAAATAAGCATGAGAAATTCAGTAATCATTGGAAAACAGAGAGCTGAGGAGCATAGGTAGAATCCAGATGCTGAGAGGTGTTGGACACACCTCTAACTTCTGGTCAGCCTCATGAGAAGGGAGGACCACAGCTGTTATCTCCTAGGACAAAACTGCAGGTTTTTGAGGAGCTGCAACAACAGTAGTCATGTACAACTGAGCAGGGTGATAAATTTGGGGTAAGTTATTTATGATTATCTGGTTTATTTGTCTTTAAAGATATCCCCAGCGGAATATCTATTTCATAAGCCTGAGTGACCTTTGGACTCAAATAACCAAGTCTTTCTATATGAGGCAGTGCAGTGCCAAGTAAATGGTTCTCTTTTCTATCTAACACTCCATGAAAGTCTAAATTTCAAAAGATAAGGTGCTTCAAATGCAGACTAGTGGCCAATGAAACTAACAAAATGTGTCCGAGTCCTGGCTTGCTTTATTTTTTTTCCATTTTGAAAAGGCTCACAGTATGACAGACACAAATGATTATGTACATACAAAAATCTGGGCCTACAAAGCTAAGCTGCTTGGGATGCTTAGGTTAGTAGGTGCCTATTTGGATGATGGATCTGCCTTTCAGAGACTGAAATACGGCTACAGTCCTAAGCTGCAAGCAGGACACAGGCAATTTTCTTTGTCAGGAAAGGGAAGTAATACTAAGTCTGAGCAAAGGGCGCATACAAGACTGTCTTATTAAAGAAGAGCTTGACACTGGAGGGGGATCATGGGGGAAACACTCTTGTTCCTGCCGTCTGTCCCAGGGTCTCGGTAGTAGCTGTTGGCTCAGGAGTCGACTGTTAGCTGCAGTTACAGCTTTCCCTCCTCGTGCCAGCCGTTCATCCTCGTGCCTTGACATGCAGTGTTTAATGCAGGCCGTCACCCTCCGGCGGGCGTCTCCATGCAGCTCTGCCCTCGCTCACGTTGTCCTGTGCGTGCTGCGAGGTTATCTTCCGGCATCGCATGTCTCCAGAGTAAGGACAGGGCCTGCGGTTTCTCCTAGGCTCCACAGTTTCAGAATAATTTATGAATACATGTAAACAGCACTATAAAATAGAATTACTTGCAGCATTACTTTCCTTGTCACACAGTCATACTGATGAAAATCAGGCACTGCCTTTGCTCCACTTCACTTTATGGAAGCATATCACAAATTGCCCTCCTTCCACATGAAAAGTGAGGGAGCTCTGCATGACATTGCCAACACCGAGGCGTGCAGGTCAGTGCCATGGTAAGGGATGGTACCATCTGGAAAGCCTATCTGGCCAAATGTGGGCTTCCTATATGCGCTGATGCTATGCATGTTTCTGGCACTCTGCATAGGATTCATGTAATTCACTAACTGTATTTGGGGATTTCCTATGTGCACTAAATCATAATAAGAGGTATCCACTGGATACCTTTTAAAGGAAGGAAGGATAAAGGAAAAGCATCTCACTCTACAGCTTCCTGATCCTTCCCTAGCCTGTGGGTTAGGGCTGGCTGGGAGAGCTGAAACCTGCTCAAGATTGAGAAGGTGCGAGCAGCAAATAAAAGGAAATCCTGGATCACCGTGTAGTGTTCGGCTCCCACACTTTGACCTCCTTTGGTTCCCTCTGTTTTTTCTAAGATCGTATTTCTTCATGTACTGCCTGGCTTAAAAGCCACCATAAATCTATGGAGTGCCGTAAGAATAACAGAGAAGGCACCAAGTAACACAAGGGGCTATAACTCCATCGGAGGCGCTCAGGAGGGGTCGTAAATCAGCGAGGCAACGCTGCTCGCCAAGGGGCGCGGGCTGCGAGGCGGCAGCCGGAGCGGTGGGGCGCGCGGCGAGCGCCCTCCTCGCGCTCGAGCTCCCGCGGACCCGCCTGCGCCGCTGCCTCCGTACTGCCGCTGCACGAAGGAAACCACGGGCGATCCGGGTTTAGGGAAGGTGTCCCGGTGCAGCTGGGGGAAATGCCCAGGGTAACGGCGTAGGTGCTGGAGGGAAGGCACAGACAGCCCTGGAGGGCAGCCGGGACGACCCGCGTGGTTTCGACGGCGCAGGATGCAGGTCAGCTTGCAGACGGGACCCTATGCTCTGCAAGGAGGAGGAGAAAAGAGGGCAAACATCCTAAAACTCAAAGGGCCTAGAAGGGAGTAAGGGACATGGATAACAAGGTGTAGCTTTAAAATGTTCAGCTGTGCAGCAGCTAAGAAGCTCAAGGTGTAGGCTGGGCACAGGGTCCAGAAATACCTCTAGCAAGGCTAGGCAAAGGCCAGGGGGGCAGAGCTTAGGCCCAGAAGCTCAAAACCTTTTGCTACAACCAATACCGTTTTCCTGAGAAAGGACTTCTTGACGTTTTAGTCCAGCTCGTCCCACAGGCTTAGCTCATGGATATTGATGATGCCTGGGCCGCCCTGCTCGGGCTATGAGGATGGTCCTTGCGGCCAGCAGGTGACTCCACAGGCTTGGGAAGCGGCGGCCACCTCCCTGCCAGCGCTTCCCTGGCTGCAGGGATGCCGCACTCCGGCTGCCAGGGAGAGCTGCAAAATACAGCAAGACAAAGCAAAGCAGGGAGGGTTTCATGTGTTCATTTTTAACTAAAGACTTTTAGAAAGCACCTACTTAAAAGGAATTTTCTGCTTATAGGTAGGTCCAATTTCTCAGTGTATTCAGTAATTAACAGGATTTGCAGCAATTCCTAAGGCTCCATTGCCTTAGTGCTAACTTACCAGCTAGTGCCAACTTATCAGCTTCATTTTCCTTCTTCCCCTATCCATCCCCAAATTTAACTCCTGCTCCATCACCTGTGCTATTTTCCTCATCTCAATAACAGCCCTTCTAGCCTTATCTTTTTCCTTCAAGGCTGCTGTCTCTCAATGGATTTGCAGACACCTGGCCTATCAAGAGGATATCTAAATATGGTAGGAGACCTTATGGGTGAGTTAAGGTAAAGTTACATATTCTATACATTTTTTTGTTTGCTTTTGATGATGACTAAAGGCAAATAACTGGGGGGAAGAGGGGAAAGCGGGGACCAGAGAAGGAAATAGGAGTCTGCAATTAACTGGGGAGGGAGGAGGGGAAATGAGTTTCTGGGATTCCTCAAGCTCGGACTGCAGTAGAGATAAAACACTTTAAATGTTCTTGGGGAAAACACACTTCCCGTCATGACCAACCTTCGGTGGAAACGATGCGTGTTACCGCAGGCCCGGGAGTAGCAGCAGGAGGAAGGGAATGCCAGACGCGGCCGCTCCGCGCGCTCGCCCGGGCTCAGCCCAGCCCGGCACCATCCCTACGGGGAGAGTCACCGCATGTCGCGGCGAGCATATGGCCAAGCCTGGCTCCTCGTCGAGCCGTGGGGGCTCCCTGCAGCTCAACTTGCTGCACACATGGGCATGCTACGGTCAGGTGAGGATATTTTCCTACTGTAGCTATTTTGGTTTGATGTCAGCAACACTTTTGTGCTATTTTGTTTCATTTCCGCAAGCTAGTGTAGGTGCAGCTCCTCTGCCACAAGACCGGAGGGAGCTGGAGCTCCAGCTGTACTAACATATACTGGACAACTGGACAATATAATCTGCTTTTCTATGCTCTAGTATGGAAAAGCTTTCAAGAGTGGTAACTTTCTGAGAGAGATCTATTCCTTCAATCCTAATTTGCTCAAATTTTAATAAAAAAAGGGAAGATCACTTTCTTTTTTGTTTTGTTTTCTGTCATCCAGCAGAGCCTAATGAATGTTAAAGTGCAAGGTATTTTTAAGCTGGCTACGGTTTAATAACTTAGACCTTTGCAGGTTTTAGAAAAGTTAGTGAATTGGAAATGGGAATCAAATGGAAATTAAGCTTTTCCATTCTAACTTTCGAAGTTTCTCTGGGTTATGATAAGATGGAGGAATAAAAGTTGAAATAATTAAGTTATGGATTATATATTACTCATATTACTCATTGCCAATATTAAAAAAAAAAAAATGAGAGGAAAAATAAAACTATTCATTTTGGAAATTAAGCATGTTGAAGTTCTGGTGGAGAAAAGTTTCCATATTGTAACCCTGTGCATCACATACCTAATCTCAGTAGAGGCCACTGTGATGTGACAACAAGCCAAGCCTAAATAAAAATAGACTCCATGCAATTCTCATTCCCCAACTGATTTTCAAACAGGTGCTGCTATAGCACCATTTGTCAAGCTCACGGGGTGGCTTTTGAACAGATGTAGAAGACACGGTGCAGATTTTGGTTTACATCAAAAGAAAAGAGCGCGTGCATGTGCATACCCACTGTACCAGGCCCAGGAATGCAGCAAAATGTGTTTTACTCTTAACGGTTACATAAAAAGTGAAATGTTTGAAAACAAAGGAAGTAAAAACTCACATTTTTCACAAAACATATATGCTCACTCAGCTACCTTCTGTGAGATGAGCTGTTACTTTCATTTCAAATGTTTACACTGATAAATACGTTAGAAAAAACTATATTTGTGCTAGTTCTAAGTGCATCAAGTGTTTTCTCTTCCTAGCATTAATTGAAAACAGTATATGTTTTCAATATATGTAAACAATATGTAAACTGCTGCACACTTTCAGTTGACAGAGAGCGCTTTTTAATACACTAATACCTTTGTTTGCATTATAAAATCTCACTTGGGCTCCTTGAAGATGGAAATATTATTATATTGGAATATGCAAGCTGGACAGAAAATCTCTGCTAAAAGCTTCAGGCTCTGGCTGAAATAATACAAAAATAAGCCACAACAGGGAACTCAGTTAGAACTTGGTTGTCTCTTAACCTGGTTACTCATATAGTTTTGATTTGTACCAGAGACCAGGCATGCACTGTATTCCATAACAAGACAAAAGCTTTTATACAATCAAATGCTTAGTGTTAATTGTAAAACAATTAACACTGCTGAAGTGACTTAGGGACACAGATCTGATTGAAAATTGGTGAACGCTTTGGTTGGGGTTTCTGAATGATTTTGTTTTGTTCTTTTAGCTGTGCCAGCACTGGTGTTTTTTAAAAGAGATCTAGGATCTAAGGACACTTAGGATAAGGATCTAAGTCACTTGAAATGCTCCATGCCAAATCCTTATGCACTTTGCACGTTCAAGTCTTCAAAGGCTCCTATCTCCCATAGTTTTTTCTAATGGAAGTTAATGCTGGGTACCTGCATGGATAGTTTTGAGCCCCACATGATCGGAGATAAGTGTAAATAGCTTAAAATACTTGGTTTCTACTCCTGTCCCAAGTCTGGGTTTCATGAGGGGCTCAAGGCTTCGCTTGAAGGCCATGCGACATGTCGTCGGTGCTCCTAGGAGCACCCTCTTTCCAGGTATGCCCACCTTGATCTTGGGGTAGCTCTACTCAGGACCTTGACAGCTGAGTAAATGCACTGGCTGAAACATGATTTCTGGGGTGCAACTTGCCTTTTCAGAGCTAATTCCTTTGTGACTCTCAAAGATTTTTTTTTTCCTCCTACAAAACTTTTGTAAAGCTTATCCTATCATCTTTGCTTCCAAAATTGGGAATTGCAGTCAGAAAGTGAGGCATAATTTGGCACACCCTATTATAGAAGGTGGCAAGCCCACTTCTGGATGGGTTTCACTTCTTTCACTTTCATTAAGAGCTCCATGCAATTCATCCAGGCCAATGCACAGAGCTTCAGGGCAAAAATACAACAAAGCAAACATCTCATGCAGTGAGAGATGTGAAGCCACAAACGCTTCTTATTTTGTGTGTAGTTCATGTGGTGCTTTGACATCTCACTGCCCAGGAAAGGCCTGTTATGTACGTGACGGTCAGTGCCACTTTCCCAGCTCTGCCGTGCAAAGGTGCCAGGCAGGCTCCCAGTTGGACAACTTCTTCCAATCTGTCTGCCTGCTGGGAGAGGTGAGCTCAGTGCAAGAGATGACATTTCCCTGCTCAGATCATCAGTTGTTGTTTTTCCCCCGCTAAATATGTGTAGTTGAACTGTGGACTCCTGGTCAAGCTCCAGCTTGTTTAACAACCTCCCATTTTCCTAGTCCTTTCCAGTTTTACTCCAGTTCTGTACCTGACCTCCTTTCCCATTTTGATTTGCTGTTGCATTTCATCATGGAAATGATTTTCTTAAGGAACCTGGTTAACTCTTATTTCCGCAAATAGCATGCTCTGAAAGCAGCATAGGTGTAATTACAGAAATCTCCAAATCCAGTTTTCAGCTATTACCCCTCTAAGGTAACTTCTGTGCAAATCCATGGCAATTAGCAGATCCTGACCTCTGTGAATGGTATGTAATATTTTATTCCTGGTGACTTCTGCTAAAATTCCACTTAGCATTGGTCCCATTATGAGAAGAACCTGCGCCAAGGCACCATGCAGGGAATTTCTTCAAGGCCAAGGGAAGGTAACATTTTCTCCGAGGGAGCAGCACCAGCTCTCTGGCCCTGCAAGCTGCCACTGTGCCCTTGTTTCACAACACGCCGTGTGTCACATTCAATCCATATCAACGCTGGCTGGCAAACCAGCAACAGCCTTGCTGTATTCTTGGATGCTCTCCCAGCACAATTACCCCTTTGTAATACACCCTTCCAGTGGGGCTCCCAGGAACTATTCCTACGCTGAACGGTTTTGCCGCTTCCAGAGCGGTCCCTTGGCTGGCATGACTGTGGTAACCTTCCACAGGAGCAAGGAAAGATCTTCACAAGCCAGCTTGGTTGCAGCATAGCGAGGGTTATGCGGGTGGCCTAAGAAAGCTCTCATCTGCTGTAGTGTTTTGCCAAGCTTTGAGTGGCAGTTTCTCATGGTAGGGCTCTGGTCTTGGAGGATTATGGAGGCTTGTTCACAATAAAACAAAAATAAACATGTACCCTTGAAAGCGATCACTGAAAAAGAGGCAAAATGCTCCATACGTCGCAGGAGACATCTAAAGTGGGTTAATGGTGGCCTTAATGTCAAAGACCTGCTTTGTGTCCTTGTTGTGCCCTGGTCTGGTCTGGGCCTGGTCTCAAATAAACAAGTGCTTTCACCAGGGCAGAGAAGGGGAACCAGCAGGGGAGCCTGTCCTCACCGAAAACCCTGCCCCACTGATTGCCATCAATAGCCAACTGGGAAGATTTTGCTCCAGCAAGATTCTGCTGATCTGTTAATGTGGCAGACACACACACACACACACACACGCACACACACATTATAAAAGTAATCTCAATCCAATAGTAATACAGTTTTTGTGTTACATAACTCAAGGTTATGCTTTCTCCTCCCACTCAGTGCATGCAGCACAACAGAATACGAGTTTTTTTAAAAAGTGCTCCTTTTTCATAATGAATCCAGGCCACATTGCTAACATTTTGATATACACATTTTGATACAAACATTTTCAGTATACAATTCTGGAAAACATTTGGCACTCCACCGTTGCCTACTTTAAAGTTTCTACTGCAGTTCCCATTAGCTGTAATGACACTTACTGCTAAGGACAGACCTGATTAACTGCAGGCCTGCATGCTCCTAAATATAGGCACATATTTTTGCATTTACTGTAGATCCTCGCAAAGAGAACGCTCTGGATTTCTTGGCCTTTTGTTTTAATGGGATTGCCAGAATGACTAGAATCTGAAAACTCACAGCTCATTACCAAGAACAAAATGCTGACCCAGGCAGAGCTAAAAGACTTTAAAATAACTTCAGAGAAGAGATCTAACGGGCTGTTGCAGAACGTTTTCCCTCTTTTCACCCCTTTCTCCCATGTAGAACATTTGCTATGTATTTACTGAAGTTCAAGGATTCTACTTCATCTAGAAAAAGCACTCATAATAGCATCAATGAGACCAGTACAGTTCCACCTCTGTGTTTAAGGATGGAAATTGTATTTTGCTATCTGAATAAGCCTTTTGAGATTCAATACATGATAATAAAACACTCACAAAAGAAGCACAGATACATCAACTGACATGAAAATCCTGTAGTTCGTTAGAACGGTAAATACGTGCCTACACTTGCAAGGGTACTCAGATAAAATATTTGTTTGTTTTATCATTATCATATATGGTAAGGTACAATGAAAATTTAAACAGGGCAAGATATACACAAATGCCTTAAATTCAGCCGTAGTTTTCAAATACCTGCCAGAGTACTGCGTATAACTTGAGTTTTTAACTATGTACTATTTCCCGCTGTTACCATCAGCATATCAATCAAGTGTATATTATTCTGGTTTGCTCATTTTATTAAAAGCAAATTCGGAGCACAATTGACTTTTCATTTGTTTAACAAGTGAAGAAATATTTACCCTGACAGCCATTTCATTGTAGAAATTCATCTTCATAATAAAATATGCTGTCTGTGAATCAAGAAAAAAAAAAGATGGCATATATTTCAGTTACACAAAGACAGTGCTCCTGTTTTTACATATAAAAGATAGGAATCTTTATACATAATACATAATAAGAGTTCTAGGCTTAGAGAGAATAAAATCAAACTTTGTATTGAAGAGATAGGCTTCCTAATACATAATGCAGGCTTAACCAGAAAAATCTATGGTAGTCAAACTAGGAGCTAATGGAGATATATGATCATAAAATGCTCTCCGCTGAGTTTGATAATCAATGGTGCTCTACTGAGAGTAGAATAACAAAGCAGAAATATTCACAAGTGCTGGTGACACGTAGTATTGTATGATTTATTCACTGGGGTTCTTTTAGCCAAAACTCACAGAAACATAAAAGGAATTCATATTTCAAGACGTCTGGTTTAATGAAAAATTCAAAGAAATGCTGTCTTCAGTCGAAATCGTTCAAGGATACGGATGCAGTGATGGAGCAAAATTGTGCCTTCCAACCATCTGTACTAAATGTTATGTACTTAGCTGCCTCCCGAGTAATCCTTGGGAATTTTGTTTCATTTAATATTCATTTTAACATCATAAAATCATAAATACAATGATACCATGTTACAGTGAATCCCCTGATATAGAAAACATTTCCTGAAGTCCTGGTTTCCTTCCAATAAAGTAGAATTCCTCTCCTAGTGAACGAATCCCCTATTATACTAAGCAATCACTTGGCAGCATAGGTTATTTTAATGGATACATCACTTTAAACTAAGCTTTCACATCTGTTCCGCCCTCTAATTACAAATGCAAAATGAACATAATTCACAATTGTATCATAAAAAGTAAAATATAAGTACTCTGAATGCAAGAGTATGTCCTTTATTTAGCACAACATGCAGCTTTTATGTGTTTCTCATGTTTTAGACACAAATCAAAGGCAAAAGTGCTTTCCCCTGATATAGTGATTTTCTCCCCCATGGCAAACAGGAATTCTCTATAAAAGGTTTCACTGTAATTAGTGTTATTTGAATTGCCTAGTCTGATCCAAAGCAAATTGTCTGTGGAGAGCAGCAGGACTGGATTATTTATCAACAGTCTGGGCAATTAAGAAACAGTTGGCTGCAATATGTTATTTACAAATGAACACAATGATGCTACTTCATTTTAAATTCTCTTTCTTCATTACATTAAGCAAGGCATAATTCCTGCAGTTTAATTAAGGTGCATTTAAAATGTTCTCTTTAATATCACACAGTTCTAGTAGTATTACAAACAATAGAAAAAAATATTTTTTGTTTGAAAGAAGAATGTAGGATTGATAAATTTCAAAAAACAAAAGTTTCTCAGTTTCTCATATATATACACACACACACACACACATATATACAACCACATGGCTATATATATATATCTATGAGGAAATCTCAGTCCCATAAATATGAATTAGAAGAACTAGTAGATTCTATTTTAACTTCCCTCTCCACGAAAGTTTTCTGAGTGATACTATCCGTGTGCAGCAAATTTGGCAATGAAATAATGGTTGCCAGGCCTAAGTACATTCTGAAACTGTTAGACTAAATTGATATCCTTTTGCTTTGCAGCTCCTCTTTGCTCTCTTTCTAAGGGAATGTAAGAGTTGTGGCACCATCACAACTATGTAGATAAATAGATATATTTATCTATTATAGATAGTTAAATTATATTTTATAGATAAATCATATTTTAATTGAAATGTCAATGTTTTAAAAGATGGCCACCGGATTTCTGTCCATCAAGTGAATAAATTAAACAATCTCAATCATTTTTATTTATTCTTC
>JAVCKT010038334.1:0-37186 GCA_032273925.1 Rhynchotus rufescens
ATGAGCTTCTGGTAGCATCCAGATCATCTCTACCATAAAGAGCAGAGTCTCTGCAGGAACCTTCTAGATCAGTTTGCTATTTCTCCTTGGGCTGCAAATGAATTTTCAGGCTGTGGGCTTCTCTGGTCCTTATTACTCCTGCATCTGAGACGCATGCTTCCAAATTTTATTTCTAAATCGATATTACATCGAAGCATACGCTTGCATGCTTCTTCACTTTCCTTGGAGGTTCTTCAGCTTTCCTCGGGATATGGGCTGTGGGATCTGGAATTTGTTCCTTGGTAGGCTACAGACCAGGAAGACTTGGCTTCTTTTTACCTGGAATGATGTCATTAATGATCAACGACTTCAGGAGGAAACCAGGGGAAAGAATGCTTGGTAACATCACATTGCCTCTGCCATAGGAGACATGAGAATACTGATGTTGAAGTAATTGGTTTGTTCAGGTGGATGTAATTTATGATAATGCTTACACCTGTGCAGATATACATATACACACACACATTGCATACATATCACATATATGTATATATACTTGGGATTAATATATATATACACAAATATGTGTATATATACATATATCTATGTGTCTTCACATCTAGCAAATTGCATAGCTTTGGTGAGGTGGCAGAACTGAGCACAAACTGACCGAGGAACAAGAATACCACCGTTGGTAAGTCTCTTCAAAGTCTATCATAACGACTAATTGCATAGTTCCTATATGTTTCCGCAGTCATAACAAAGCAGGGTAAATCTAAGATGGTAAGGGAGAGATTATTGCTGCAATTGGAAGAAAAAAATAAAAATGCATGCGGGAAAAGAGAGAAGTTTTAGAATAATTTTGGCTACAAAGCAGGTGGTCAAAGTTGCCATTGGTTATGGAAGAGATCAATGACAGAGTAGCATGTTTGTCATGGCAAAGGGGGCTCTCCTTTCAAAATGTCAGGTAACATTTCCCCAGTTTTTCCAAATTTTCATCATGAAAACTAGTAGGAAAGGATCCCAGGGGAACTATTGTGTCAGAGCTGTGGGAACTAGGCTTGCCATTTGGATTTCTCTGGATCTTTCTAGTTAGGACATGACTTTAAGTTTCAGACTGATAAAAACCCCAACATATGGAGTCATGAGCTGCCATGTTGCTAAATCGTATTTTTATGATTGGTTTTAATCCATTTTGGCTGTAATCCATTTTGCTAGCACTATTACAAACTACCCCTTGACTAACCTGAGAAATTAAAGACTGCAAGAAGCAGCAGATAAACAAACTGTATTTTTTTCCACTGCTAACGCCTAGTTTCAAATCTGGCCATTTCTCCATTAATTTCTAGTCTCTTGTGCCTGTTCCCCAGGCATGGTTTTGAAGCTGCTTTTGAACTGTGACAAATCTATTTCCAGGATGAAGTCAAGCTTTCCTCTGTAGGACCGTGCTGCCGTCATTGTCCAGGTATGTAATGGGTAGTGTTGGGCAATTGTCACCTTGGTTGGACAAAGGTGAGGAGCTCTCTTGTGCTTTGCACACAAGGCAACTGTGTGCAAAGCTACTCTTTTTTTGTTTGTTTGTTTATTTCCCTGTAACTGATCTGGTTTTGTTGATTTTGATTTCTTCTTAATAAAGTCCAATGGGATGTTATGGCAAAGGGAGAGAACTCATAAATCCAGATCAGCTTATGATACGTGCAAAGGACAATAAATAGATGAATTGCCAAATGGGAAGGGACACTTTGAATACCAGTGTGCTAAAATTGCCTAAGTTTTCAGGGAGGACTTCTAGCAATGTGATGCAATTTGGAAAGCACTATAAGGAATATTAGTAGATATGTATTAATTGAACTATTGTAGAGTGTGCTCAAGACGTTTTCATGCTGTTACGTCCTATGACTAGAGATTATGAAATATGTAATGAGAACTGATTCATCAGGGCTGATTAAGTGGCACAGTACCAGTACAAGTCCTTGGAGACAGACGTATCTTCTCCAAGGAATGCATTGCTGAATGGGAGGGGAGAAAAGGAAAGGTCCTGTCCATGTTTACACAAGTTCTTCAGCAAAGTGACCTGCCTAGGGCCACCCTGAAGGGTCCAGCCTGGGGTATCCCTGGCAAGATTCCTCCCTCATCTGCTCTCATGCATGGGCTGTCCACGCTGGACCCACTTACATTTGAGAGCAGATTCAGGGTTGTTACTTTGAGATGATCCTCCAAGAAATGCCCCAACAGGGTTTCAATATGTAGAAGCTTAGCTGCTTTTTCTAAATATTTTTAGGTCGATGGTTTTGATCTAAATCCAACACCCAAAATACAACACAGAGATTGTTCTGGGCAGTAAATAATATTTGTGATCTGATTCTCTGTTTCAAATATCGCTGGAGTTCTTTCTCCAGAATTAAAGCAGAAAATATACTGCAATTCAAATGCAGTTCAGCCTAACCAGAAGTACTGTGGGATTGCTGAGCATAGGTCTGTGCTTAGCGAAGGGCAAAAGTTCCAGCTTTATAAAGCTTTGACTAACAGCTGAGAATCATTGAATAACAGCCACATGTGTACGAGCTGCAAGCCAGAGTCTCCGCTGTGATGCCAGCCCCTCTGTGCCATCTGACGGTGCAATGGAGCTGAAAAGTGGCTCGGTGATGTATCCCTAACTGCATTTCCCCAACCATGGGGTAGTTCCCAGCTGCTGCGGTGCTGGCAGATCAGCCTTGTCCTTACCCAAAGTTTTACGCCTCAGAACAGGGATTGTGCCTCAAATTAGACGCTAAGCCCGTTGAGGAGGACGTAATTAGGTGCAGCACTTCCACCAGAGAGATGCCAGCTGAGCTGTTTAGGAGCATGTTGAGGTCAATTGAGTTCGGAACGAGGAGTTCCTGCTGCTTTCCCTCAGCCAGCTGTACACAGGTGCCCATGGCTGCAACTGAAAATCCACTCCGATTATTTGCTTTTCAACCAAAATAAAGGAAAGCTAGATTTAAACCAGGACTTTCAAAGTTCCTTGGATCCTAGGTCCTTGGAAGGACCTTATTGCTTCTATGAATGTCTTACAAACTATTCACTGATTCAGATTTGCAGCACTGGGTTGACTAAGCAACATTATATAAACAGATGGGTTTATTCATTTTTTACTCTTTAAGATGAAGTGTGGGATTTTCACACGCTGGTAGAGAGATCACAGTTGAGTCATTACATCTATGTGGTGATTATGGTCTAATCCACTAATACAGTTGGAAAGACAGAAGGAAAAAGAACAGGAAGCTTTCTCGTTTAAACAAACTCAGTGTCTGCTGTGGCAAGAACAGAGAAAAAGTTGGTGGAGGGAGATGAGGATTATTTTCTTTTTCCAGTCAGAACTTAGAGGGTCCGCATGACGTCATGATGTGCCTTGCGAGATACTGGACTAGTATGTTAATTAAAGCCATATAATAAATATTGCTGCTATGGGAGCATTCCCACAACAATCCTGATGGATATTCATGCCACTGTTTTTTGTTCTTTTTATTTCTGATTCAACAGTCATAAGTCGTAGGAGTCACGAAGCTGAGAGAAAGGTGTTAAACTGAACTGGGAGTCTGCTGGAATGGGATGTGGTCTCCATGTGATGATTGTGGCATCCTCCCATGATATCGAGTACAAAATCAACCTTTTTCTCCTTTTCAGAGGCATAACCTTGTTATATTTGCTCTCCAAACAGGAGTTTGGGCCTGAGTGTAACACATTGACATGATAACTAGATCTACATTTCTCCGTTGCACTAGAAAAACTATTCCTGACTTGATTGCACGTGGATATATAGATGGGAATATACTTAGAACTCTGGATACTTAATTAACTTTTTTTTTTTTTTTTTTTGATTAGATTCAAAAATGAAAGCTTTTTTAATCTACTTTTTTGTTTGTTTGTTTGTTTTTGTTATTGCAAAATGGAAAGTCAAACCTGTGTTAATTATGCCCTATGTTGAGATTATGCCCTGTGGTTAAGGGAGATGTCTAGCCAAATTAAGAAACATGTATGTATGGGTTAAAAAACTGTTGGGAGCATAAATGCCTGGCCAGTGGTGCAGAAATTTCCTCCAGATGCTTCTGGGATTTTTTCTCCATCTGATCCCCCCTTTCCTTCATTTACATTATTGCAGTGGCCTCCACTGAACAAGTTCAATCTCTCTGGGAGCTGACTCTTATTTTACAGTGAGCGTGACTGATTTTGACAATAATCTGCAAATCCAAGGTCATCCGGTGGGTTTTCCAGATTAAAGCAGAGGAAATGACGAGCACATCAGAAAATGTGAGGTAGAGCCAATAAACAGCAGGACGCATTTCACACGAGGAAAATATGCAGGTAATTACCACTTTAAAGATTTTTACTCTCTCTATTATCTGGATATAATTGACTGAGAAGCAAAATATCATTGCCTGATAAAGTGGCTCTTTGGTTTTATAAAGAGTCCTGACTCTGCGTGGGAACATTCTGTTCAGGTAACTGAAGGCTATAAATATTCATAGGCATGGCTAGGATGAAAAGAGGGAAAATATATATATAAAGAGAGGTATTAGTTCATATGATCTGGCATTTCACTATCTGCTTTTGGTTGGTTTTGCTTGGTTGAAGCTGGGTGAATACAATGTATTTCATACCTCTGCATTGAGGTTTATTGTAGTTAAATGCTTAGCTTGGTTAAAATTGTAAGAAAGAAATACACACATATACATTATATATATATTTTTCTAAGTGTATATATATAACACATATAAATATATCAGTATTTCTGTGTTGCCCCAAGCTGGAGCTTCTTAGCATAGTCTCAAAACTCTAGATGTGGTAGGTTGGTATATGTTTATATACCATATGGTATATGTTTATATACTAACCCGGGTATATAAACCAGGATTTTATAAATAAAATAAACCTGGGATTATTTATACACCGAGAGAAATCCGGTACCCGGTAACATTTGTGCACTCGCATCGATCAAGTCAGTGCTGTGAGCAGGAAAGACTTTCTCACACTCGCTAAGGACTGGTTTAAAGTCACGTCTTCCCTTAAGTCTAAAAGTTGAGTGCAAAGCACATCTGCAGGTCGTATCTGCAAAGCGCGCGTAAAGATTAATCAATGTCTTTCACATGTAACGCCTCTTTCTGATCTGTTTACTCTTAAAAAGAAGACTTGTAATCTTAACTGAGTATTTGAGATAAGACAAGCGGTGGCTGGACCGCAAAGCGTTTGCGGGGGCGGTAAATCCTGGGAGAACCGGGATGCGCAGGGGAGGCTGCGCAAGTTTGGTGCCTGCATCTCTTTTAGCGCAGCTTTGCAGACGAAGTGAAAGAGAGGAAGGCGCAGGTTTAAACCTGGGAGTTTAAAATAACCCCGGGATAGGGAGGGAGCGAGGGGCGGGCATTGAGTCCGAGGGGGGCCACCAAGCTCTGGGCTATTTGCAAAGCTTGAAAAAGGGGCTGACATGGTTTTTTCTGGCTATTTTTTTTTTTTTTTTTTTTTTTTAGAAGGCACGGGTTAGACGTAATCGGGGAAAATGCGTGTTAGCGCGGGCGGAAACCTCCCCGCGTCCCCGGTGCGTGCACCTTTGCTTCTCTGCAAGGAGGATGCAGGGCAAAGGAGAGAGAACGGGGAGGGAGGGGGGGGGGAAATCAATTGCTATTTTTCATTTCTGACAAAGTAATTAAAGCGGAGCTGGCTCGTTATCCGCTCCGCGGGGCTGCGGCGGCTCCGCGGAGCGGAGCGGGAAAGGAGCTGCGGGAAAGGGAGCACCGGGCAGGGCGAAGGGTCCCGCCACCGAGCGGCAGGGAGCGGGACGGATGCGGGGAAGGGCCTCGTTCTCTTTGCGTGAGCACCTCGAGGTGCTCTCAGTGCCATAGACCCTTGGAAGGGCCAGAAGAAACCCGGTAGGAGCTCAGAAAAGCCGCGTTAAGACGAGCTCACTGCTGACAGAGATCCACCTTTGGGGGCTTCGTTTTTGAAAGGCACAGCACCTCAGAAAAGACGAGGAAAAATAAATATTAGAAAGAGGTGGAACACTTGAAATCCGCGTTTCTGTGTTTCCTTGTGGGGTTTTCCCCCCATGCTCCGGCCTGGAGCCTCTCGCTGTGCTCCTTGGAGAGCACCCGCCTCGAGTGTGGTCGGGCTGCGGCACCTTTGGGTCTCGTGCAAGCAAAGGAGATAAAATTCCTCTTTCCGAGAGGTGAAACATTGATTTCACTTTTCAGTGCTGATCAGAAAGATAGCTGCTTAAACAGGAATGTGAAGGAGGAATTTAGCCGTTTTTCTGATGGAGGGAAAAAAAAAAAAAAAAAAAAGTAATCTCTGACAATCCAGAAAAGATTTCAAGGGTCTTTCTGACCAAAATACTTCTCGGGTTCCTGCCTCGTCGCTTTTAATTTGCTACGTGCCTTCAGAGGCAGAAGCCGATGGGCAGTGTAACTGCTAAGGTCTCTGCTGCATCCCCTGGCTGTAAGCGGGTTGCTCGGCGTCCAGGGTACCTGCTAACAAAGAAACCACGCGAAATACCCCACACCTGCCCCGGTAAATCTTCTTTCTGCACTTATTCCTGATGGGTAAGGGGCTGGTATATCGAAAAATACGGAAAGAGGAGGGTATTTGAAAAGAGAAAACCACAGCGATTTGTGAATGGATGTGTGTGTATGAAACACATACACACACATATATATATATACACACACCTATAAGGCATTATAATTATTTATCTAGAAAGAGAAGGTAGGCACACATGTTAGCCTGAATATGTTTTAAATAACGACAGAAAAAAAACCTCTTGTGTTAGCTCTGTTGTAAAAACGCCCTGAAACTCTGCTGTAAGACAAAGACAGAGTTATCTTTTCGTAGACAGAGACAGACAAAGACAGAGTTATCTTTTCGTAGAAACCCAAACCAACAGGAACAAAAAGATTTTCTATGTTCTTGCTTTGCTAGATTTTTTTTCTCCTTGCTTTTAGTGATTCTCGCAGATTTCTCCTTCTATCCGCAGTGCCCAGGTGTGAAGTGAGGAGCGGGACTGCGTTACCACGGGCATCAGAGAGCTGTGTAGAACTATCCGTGTTATAGGATTGATTTATTTATTTGTTTATTTATGCTAGCCATTGAAACAGGCTTTAGCAATCCCTAAGCTCAAGGATGTGATAAGAACAGTGTCTGGTACTGGGGAGTTAAACCTCTTGGACTCCCACAACAGACGCACACTTCATATTTCTTATGCTAAAATATCATATATATATGTGTATGTGTATATATATATACACACACACAACGGGAGAGACAACAGCGCTTTGACGCTGAGACAACGGGCAGGTGGATTAGGGAGTATGCAGGTTTGCCCAAAGGTTTTTTCTTTCTTAAATGCGACAAAGTTACCCTGTGCCCTAGAAATCTGCGGGAAAGCTCTTCCTAGCAAAGAGCGCTTCCAAGAGATCGTTATGGGTGGGTTGTTTCACTGCAAGAATGAGTCCAGTCAAATTAATGCCTGACTTTTAATGAGCATTTCCCTCCCACTTCTCGGAGAAAAGGGCTTTGGTGGATTCGGAAAGAACATAGACCTTCATCTTTACTCCCTCCTAATGGTTCTTCAGATAACCTTGATGAATGGAAAGTTTGATTTATATTGTGCATCACTTTGGTTTACTTAGAATTGGGGCTCCCCACCGTAAGCCACCTTAAAATGAAGATGTTAGCATGGAGTCTGGTGGTACAACTGGTGTCAGTCATAATTAAATTATTTTATTTTGTGCACTATATTCACTTAGCGAAATAATTTATGTGTGTAGCTATATATTTTTATACATTAAGTATCCACTGTGAGTTGCAGAAATGCAGAGGTGAAACTCTAAGCAGCTTCATCGCACAGCGCAATAATGGAGGGAGGAGGTAGAGAGGCAAAGTGGAAGGTTTCTCCCCGCAGCGCTCTCGCTTTGGGTGCAGGAGGACGTGTTTCCCACATGTTGTTCCACCCCCCTACCCCCCCACAGCCCCTATTACCGGGGAGAAAGTTGTGCCGTGCTCTGGCGGGCTTGGTTTAGCAGTCAGCCCCCATCTGAGTCACCCTGAGCACGCAATGCCGCGCGAGTGACAGCTCGCCAGCGCTCTGGCTCCCGCTCGTCCCTTTAAAATCGGAATCCAGGGGTAATGATTTATCAAACTCTTATTATCACGAAAATGTCAAACGAAGGGCACCTTGCTATGCACTGACGCAAACCCAGTCTTTCCCAAGGAAGTATAGAAAGCTTAGCTCTTGAGTGAGCAAAATCCAGTCTGCCAACTGCCTGTACTGCTGTTTTTACCTCTACCCATCCAATCTGTTGCTATTTAAGGCATGGTAAGTGCTTGCTTTCCTTTCTCGGAGACTTAGAAAAGCTGTCGTGGAATGGGAGGCGGGGGGGAGTCGTCGTTAAGCTTGATTTTAAAATATATATATTATTGTTTTTGGGGGTACGATGTGGTGAGCTCCGGGGGAAGCGGCACCTGCGGGGGAGCTGCTGCCCATTGCGGGGCTGAAGGAAGGGGCTGCCCATTGCGGGGCTGCCCTTTGCGGAGCCCCCCGGCCGCTGCCCATTGCGGGGCCGCCTGTAGCCCGGACCGGTCGCACAACCGGCGACCGAGCCCTTGTGCCCGGCTCTTATCCTCGGGACTGCGGCTGGGGAGACACGGGGCTCGGGTGAGGAGAGAACCTGCAGCAGGAGCAGCGAAGGGCACGTTGCGTAGCCTCGTCCCGGACAGGTTCGAAACAAGAGGGAGCCTTTTTAGAGATAACTCGGAATTGATTAAAAAAAAAATAAGGGATGAGTCGCCAGGAACTTATTTAATTTAAAAGGGAACGCTTACAAAATTATATTTTTAGAGTTCTGTGAGTCGAATATATGAGACGGGAGAGAGTAAGGCAGCTACTAATGACTATAACTCAGCCATGGGACTGCAGTTGTTTCCTCTTCTCAGTATCATGTTTTAGCAGACGACAACCAGCTCAGAAATGCTCACTGGTACAATTGGTACAATTTCGCTTTTTTTTTTTTTTTTTTTTTTTTTTTTTTTTTTAGCATCTGCAGCTGCCTACAGGGCAGCTTGTCTGTCTATCCTGTCTATTGCCTATAGGGAAGGGAGGGAAAAAAAAAAAAAAGAAAAAGAGCGCCGAGCGCCAATGTGCTTTGCTGAATGACAGGAGGGAAATGGGGCGTAAAATTAAAGAATCTTTCTACACTGGCGATAGGGAAGGGAGCATCCTGCAGCCGTGATGTGAAATCTAACGAGGTCTGGCGGCGCAGTGCCGTAGGACCATTTATCTAAAATTCGAATTACGGCGTTGAGGGCACTCTCCCTTACTGTTTTCTCCCCGAGAAAATTAACACTGAAAGAGGGGGCAAGGGGGTTGAGCCAGAACACCTCGAAATTAGCCAACGCTTTTCTATCCCGATTTCTTAGCGCAAACGTTTTGTGCATTGGAAAATAAATTGGTAAAATCTATGCAAACCTAACATATTGTTTATTTATTTATTATAAAATATGTGACGCTGTTATTTTAGGATTACACCAGTCAAAGGGATATGAACAAGCAGATTGTCAACAGCCCCGAAACCCTCGCTCCTGGACCAAACGAAGGTGCGGGAGTCGTGAGAATCAACCCCGAAAATGAGTCGCGGAGCGTCCCACCGCAAGCCCCGGCCACGACGCTGCCCAGGCTGCCCCGCTCGCTTTCTAACGACAACAAAACTCTTAGCTCTGAAGAAGCCAAAGCAAACGATCTGGAGAGGACCAAAGTCGGGATCTGCAAGCTCAGCAGCAGCCCGGTGCAAGCCAATTCCCCCCTCCGCAGGGAATCTCTAGAGACCTTTCCGTACCAGCTCGCCCCTGGGGTAGGACCCGCCGGGCAGGCTGCTATCCCTCACTGCAAAATCCCCGCTTTGCAAAGCACGGACGGGGACGCTACTCTGAGCCTTAGCAAGAGCACGCTGGAGCAAAACAACGCCAAAGGCGCCTGGGCGACCTTGAGCCAGAGCACCGTGGTGCTGGGCGCAGATGGCAGCACTTCTGTTCTCCCTGGCAGAGTCGAGGGGGTAAGTTGGCTGCTTATACTTTTTAGCCCCCATCTCTCCATCTCATGGAAGCGAGAAATCCTTGCCACGCAGCACCAATTTGTGGCTGAAAATCGAAAAAAAAAATATTGTAATTCGTGAGCAGCGTCAGAGCAGGTCGGGACTGGGGTTGTGCGACGGGGGGAGAGGAGGAGAGGATTACGGCTAGGGAGGACTGCTGCTGGCAGTGTAAATAGTGTAAAAGTCTAAAAGCCGACGGGGCTCTTGCAGAGCTCGCCCGCGTAACCCTGGCTTTCCGGGCTCGGTGCATGTGCGCGTGTCAAGCTCTGGCGCTTGGATGCCTTGAAACCTGCAACCAAAAGCAAGGCGAAATCCATCAACCATTCCCTCTCCCTCCGCCCCCGACAGGAGCTGTCAGACCCTGCGAGCGCTGCCCTTGAGCCCCGGGCCCAGGCGGGGGGCGCCCGTAGGAGACCCGGGCAGGTCCCCGGGGCAGAAGCTGCTGCCTGCAGCCCCAGGCCGTTTTGCAACCGCGTTTTTGCAGCCGCGCCCGTTTCGCGACCTTTCTTTTCTCCCCTCTCCCCGCTTTAGGAAGACGATGCAGGGGATGAAAATAAAGCCCGAGGGAATTGGTCCAGCAAGCTGGATTTCATCCTCTCCATGGTGGGTTATGCGGTGGGGCTGGGCAATGTCTGGAGATTCCCGTACCTGGCCTTTAAGAATGGGGGAGGTATGCCGGCTTTTTCCTGTCTCTCTTCCTGTGGTACCGCACGGGGCCGAGCACAGGGAGGCGGAGAGGGAGGTCCCAGGGCGCCTCCAGCCACCCTTCCTTAAGCTAAACCCTCGCTGGGCTTTCTAGAAAATAACGATAGCCAAACACCATAGGGAAGTTGTGGAAAGATGGAATCGGCTCGTAGTAGTTTTCTTAAAAACATCTATTGGCTGGAGAGGGAGGAGTTCGAAGAGGTCAGGGATGAAATCCACCGATTTCCCCCGCCATATAGTTTAAACGCAGTTGGGTCGGAGAAGGAGGGAAGCCCGAGCCGAAAGACGTGTGTTACTTTGAGAAATTGGGGGAATTTCTTTCCAACCTTGTCATGATCGATTGGGACAAAAAAAAGAGAAAAAAAAAAAAAAAAAGCATTTGAAATAGAGCAGATTCTGCTCAGTAGAACAGAGGAGGAGAAAAGTTGAGAGAGGAGAGGGGTCGTTAATAAATTACAGGAGAAAAAGAAAGGAAAAGAAAGGGAAGGGGGAAAAAGGAAGGAAAGGGAAGGGAGGGGAAAGGAGGGAAAGGGAAGGGAAAGTGAATGGAAGGGGAGGGAGAGGGAAAGGAAAGGAGAGGAAAGGAAAGGAGGTTTCTTTGCAAGAGCTACTCAACGACGGCTACCGTTAAACTCGTGACACTGATGTGTGCGACAGCCTTGCGCCTCCTGCGGCAGGGAGACGCTGCGGACGTTTTTAAATAACAGCCGCACAAGTACCGCGTCAGAGAGATAGTGATTCACAAAAGGAAAGGTCTTTTAAAAGAAAACAAAGCAAAAGAAAACCAATAACAACAAACAAACACAGCAAAGGAAAAGCAGGCAGGTTGTCTTTTCTTATCTAAAAGCGAAATTACAAAGGGGATGTTTTAACACGGGGGATCGATCCGCGCAGTGCCGTAACTCAGGTCCTTCTCTCTCTCCTCTCGCCCTCCCGCCCCAAGGTGCCTTCCTCATCCCCTACTTGATGATGTTGGCCCTAGCGGGGATCCCCATCTTCTTCCTGGAAGTGTCCCTGGGGCAGTTTGCCAGCCAGGGGCCAGTGTCGGTCTGGAAAGCCATCCCCGCCTTGCAAGGTGAGAGGCGCTGCAGGAGGGAGCACTGCGGGTTCCGCGACCCGCGCTCGGGCAAGGTGGTTTTTTTCCCCCTTTTTTCCCCCTTTTTTTCCCCCTTCCTCTCACCCCCTTTTCTTATTTTTTTTTTTTTCCCCATTTTTTTTTCTTTTTTTTTTTCTTTTTTTCCCCTTTTTTTCCCTTTCTTCTCGGAAACGCTCTTTGCAATCGCCTAGAGCTCACCCGTGCTCCCTTTATTTGTGCAACGATTAACCGTGTTCTTATCTCCCCTTCTCTCTTTTCTGCTTCTTCCCCCCGCAGGCTGTGGCATTGCGATGCTCATCATCTCTGTTCTGATAGCCATATATTACAATATTATCCTGTGCTACACTCTTTTCTATCTTTTTGCATCCTTTGTACCCGTGCTACCTTGGGCTTCCTGTAACAATCCCTGGAACACGCCGGACTGTAAAGATAAAAGCAAACTTTTATTAGGTGAGTGGTTTTTTTTTTTTTTTTTTTTTTTTTTTTTTTTTTTTTTTTCGACGAGTTTGTCCTTCCGGAGCCGCCTTGACTCCCCTTCGCCTCTGCGGAAAACTCACGGAAATCAGTCGTTTCTTAGTAATCATCGTTCTCATCGAGGCTGAATGTGACTTAAAGCAATACAAAAACAAACGAATTTTATTATTTTATTATTATTTTATTTTATTTTATTTTATTTTATTTTAATTTTATATTTACGAGTGATCGAAAATGCAGAATAAGCTGCAGAGTGAGAAAGACTCCCAGCCCAGGAGTCACAGCACCTTAATGCAGAACAACAGTTTAAGTGGATCTGTACGGCACAACGCTTTAAATTACCATTTTACCCACAACCTGGTGTTTTTCCTCTTTGCTTTATTGTCTTCTTAGATTCTTGCATTGTTGGTGATCACCCAAAGATACAGATCAAGAACTCCACTTTCTGTATGAGCGCCTATCCCAACTTGACCATGGTTAACTTCACCAGCCAAGGGAACAAGACCTTTGTCAGCGGAAGTGAAGAATACTTCAAGTAAAATCTTGCTTTGTTTGGAAATGCCAAACTATTTCTCCTTTAAAATCTGCGTGGATTGACACAATATTTAATTATTTGGAAGATGAGGAACACAGTACCTAGCATGTGATGCCTACTTACATGTACAAACCTCAACAGCTAAATTTCTAGAGATGTGTTATTTTTGTTCTTTTGCTTAACACAGTTGGCATGTTGGCCCAGGCTTGGCATTTTTATGTAATACTGCAATGCAGATAAATAAAGTAATACATGATGCACTTCACTGGAAGCTTCTAGAGAAAGCACTAAGAGCTATAAACCAATGCAAAGTCTCTACCATAGGAATTTCCACTGAAATATTGCCTGCAGTTTCTATTGTTATTATTATCATCATTAATATTATCATTATTATTATTATTACTACTATTAATTTTATTTCTAGGTACTTTGTATTGAAGATTTCAGCAGGAATTGAATATCCTGGTGAGATTAGATGGCCCTTGGCACTGTCTCTTTTCCTAGCATGGGTGATTGTATACGCCTCTCTTGCTAAAGGCATCAAGTCATCAGGAAAAGTAAGAAAACCAGCTGCAATCACACACTTGCAAGGACGCATTATGCTGCTTTAAGTGAGCCTTGTGCTTGTTTAAGAGAGTAAATCGGTGAAAACCGGTTTCAAAAAATGATTAGATATTACTGAAATGTGCTCTGTACAAATATTGATCAGAGTAACTCAATGAAACACCCCATGCTTCAAGCAGCAAGGAGAAATCTGGGAAAGCAGCAGCAAAAGTCACTTAAATTCGGAGCATTCTGGTTGCCCTAAGACTGAGCCCAAGATATAATGGACTTTATGGGTTTGGGGTAAGGGTGTATTGTCTAATAGATGATAACTCAGCCATGGTGTCCAACCACAAGGAGAGTTGTGCTCTGTGTGAGATAGATAACTAATAAATGTTAAACACACAACCTCATTAAAATATTTTTTAGGTCTATCTGGGTATTTCCAGAGCCTTTTTTCATTGGACTTGTAAACACTTTCATTTTCATTGAATTATGTAATTATTAAAAAGTACAAAGCATAACAAGACCTCTGCAGACTTAGCTAAGAAAATGAATGAGTTAAGAAGAATCATATGAATAAAACAAAACAACTCCCCTAAACTTCAGGGGAAGTATTTTTCTCTCTCTCTTCTTACAGATCCAAATTTTTGGTAATTTCTTTTTTTCTTTGCTTTGTTCAGGTGGTGTACTTTACAGCTACATTTCCCTATGTAGTTCTCATTATCCTGCTCATAAGAGGAGTAACCTTGCCAGGAGCTGGAGCTGGAATATGGTACTTCATCACCCCAAAGTGGGAGAAGCTAATTGATGCTATGGTGGGCTTATTATTGCTTTATAATTCTGATAGGGCAAATAATAAAAACAAAAGGGGTTGTGAATATGATTTAGTTTAATCTAACTCCTGCCAACAGTTCTTATATAGACCAGTTGTGATCATTTTCCTAGCTATATTACAAGAAAGGAGACCCATTTTTGCATAGTGTCTTTGGAAAACACTATGATCCAGAGCTTGAACTTTGCTAATTTCAGCCAGTTTCTAAAAAGCCATTTCTTCTAGTTACCCAGTTAAAAAAAAAAAAATTCAAAAAAAAAATCAAAGATCTGCATGGATTTGTGCTTGTGTAGTCATAAATTCACCTGGGGATCATATGCATCTGGTACAGCTCTTGAGCACCTGCATGTCACTCTTAATGGTCCCTAGGCAGGACTCTAGGTCTGAATTCAAACCACAGTCGTGAGCTTTGCTCCCTGGACATTTAGGAGGGATTTTTAGCAACATCTCAGGAAATAACTGACTTTATCATTAAATGTCATCAGCTGTTGACAACAGTGCCATATCCCACCAGTAGTTGGAGAATTGAAGTTGGAAGGAGTTTCCTGGCTGAAACCTGCAGATTTTCATTTTCCTTCACGTCTTTTTCAAATAGTGGGTGTTTTAAACTTAGAGTGTTAAATCTTTTGTAAGCAGCACAGTAATTTATTTTGCATTAAATGTGGTGTTTTGGATCCTGCATTGTGCAATGAAGGGGGTGAAGACTATTGTCTTTTAGCAAAATGTGGCTTCTTGAATATTTAAGTACCTATTTAACCCTGGGTGTCTGCTTGATAGCATGCTGGTGAGCTTCTGCTTTTAATTTTCTCTGCAATAAAGCATGAATTAATGGTTGTGTATTGTAAACAAGAACAATTAAAAAATTTACACAATTTTAGAAATGTTATCTCTAAATACTTTTAAGACTTTGAAGAACTGTGTATAGGTTACAGAACAAATAATACTTGATTTTTTTTCCCTATCTAAATAGGCAAAACTTAAGCCGTGTTGCTGAAATACAACTTACGAAGGAAATTTAACCAAATTTCAATGTAGTCTCCTAAGGTGTACCTCAAACAACACAGAATTTCTTGCTTTTATTAAGAAGATTAAGTATTATTTGGGGCCAATGTTAGCTAAACCATTAATTTTTCTGAATATAGGTTATTTTTCCTTTTGATTTGCATTTACTGTACTCAATGCATTTAAACTAATGTGTTTCAAACAACTGAGCTCATTGAATATTTGTGCCTTCTCTATATGGCAAAGGATATATTGTATTTTTTTGGACTGGCTAAACAAAAATAATACTCAAGTCTAAATAAATCATTCAGTATTATGTATTTCAGGGCAGGATTTTGCTCTGAAATTTATTGACATTCATTGTTCTATAGCTTTTTTGAGCTATTTATGTGTTAATTCCCTATAACAGTAATATTTAATACTGTTATTGATCTTGCTAAAGCTCTTCCCTGAAGCTGATAGTATTTCCTCTCTTCTCCTTTTTTTTTGTTTTTTTTTTCCTGTTTTTTTTAAATCTCTTTTATTTCTTTTATCTCTTTTATCTCTTTATCTCTTTTATTTCTTATCTCTCTCTCTCTCTCTCTTTTTTTTTTTTTTTTTTTTTTTTTTAAGGTTTGGAAAGATGCTGCCACACAGATTTTTTTCTCCTTATCTGCAGCCTGGGGAGGGTTAATTACTCTCTCTTCCTACAACAAATTCCATAATAATTGCTACAGGTATGTGAGAGTGAACTTCAGCAGTCTTATTGAAGTGGCTTTGACCACAATCACAGTCATCTTTGAACTTGCAGAAATCGATAATCGGTAAAGAAATAGAAAAGAGAACCTCTATTTTTTTTCCTCCCTGCATTGAAGTCTAATAGAGGAGTTGTGGACTTATTATTGTCCCTATTAACTATTCATTTTTAGAATCATCAGTTTGAAGTTGAAAAAAGAGGCTGTCAACAACCGTGAACAACACTGAAGCTGATTGAGCTTGAAATTTATTATTATATGAGAATTATATGAGACAAGCAGGAGTGTAATTTGCAATTCCTGTGTACATGATTCTTGGGTCTCTCAGGGAAAATACTGCTTTTGCAACTCTGCTTATTCTGGTTTTGCATGCACAGAGTTATCTGAAGTTGTAATATTTGAAATAACTATTTGAAATCAGCAAATATATCATTTTTACAAGGAAAAACGTTGTTCTAATGGCACGGGATCATTTTTTTATGAAAAAAAATTATTTTTTATCTCTTTTTTTTTTTATGAAAAAAATGTGCCAAAGAACTTTTGCAGATGATAAAAAAAAGAGAAGTTTTTCTGCTAATCTTCATGTTCTCTCCTCCTTGTTTACTTCACTCAATATATTGTCTTTAGAGCTGGCCTGGTATCTGCTGAAGATACTTTACTGCTTCCAGCACATGCAGAGGCTGTCTTGAGGAAATAACTTCAAATTCTCCTTGATTTAGGACTTGAGAGAGTGTTCTCCTTGGGTTTTGAGCCTCCAGGTCCTATCAGGTTTTGGGAACTTGCATTTTTGGCGCGCCACAGAGCAGATACTTCGATATTAGAAAATGTGGATCAGGATTTTAAAAGAGAATTACTCGGATATTTCTGATTAGTTTTCAAAAGATCTTTAATGTATTTATGTAAAGATACAGATGAATAGATAGCAATGCTGTGCCCACAGTTACTCTTATATTGCAGTCTTTTAAGACTTTTTGATTTTTTTTTGACTTTTTAAGTTTGGCAGACTTAAAAAGTCCTCTGTACCAAAGTGCTTGTCCTTTGTTTTGCTTTGTTGATGGTGAATGGAAACAGGAAAATCTGATTCAGGTTATCAGGGCAGGAATGAAAAAAAAGGACAGCCACCATGGATTCATTTAGCAATGAATTTGGCAATCCTTTCTGGATTCATTTAGCAATGGTTTATGAAGCTTGGAAAAGTTAATAGAAGGTTTGAATGAAATACATGGTATTGAGGCATGAAAATCTTAAAAATCTAAAGCTGAATACTTTCCTTCACCCAATAGAGAGGAATTTTGGGGACTGAAGCAGAAATAATTAGAAAAGCTTAGTTGCTTCTGATGTGATTAATCTTACAATATACCTTCTGTATGGAAATGAAGCCCATTTTTTTCCCTTTTGATCTTTACATTCCTTACTTTCTAAGACTGCAGATAAAATTCTGTTTATTAGTCATTTTTAAACACAAGAAAATCAATTATAATTGATTTTTTAAATAAATTCCCTTCCTAATACAAACCTATATATATATATATATATATAGGCATGTATATATACATATATACACGTATTTTTATATATGTGGATACATGTGTGTATATGTGTATATATATAGGTTAAAATTTACCTGGATTTTGGAAGAAGATTAACACATGCTGATTCCAAACAGAACGCTGTCATTTCTCCCATAGATCTGAAGAATCAACTTAATCACTCATGTTATGGGATGTCCTTTTAGAGATTCCCAAAGTTCACAATTCTTTGCACATTTTTGGCTTGTATTTCGTTCTCTCATTGACAAACAAATCACAGTAAGAAGGTGCAAAATGCTGAAAAACTTTTAAAATAAGTGACTATTTTTTTTCCTCAGTTACTAGCAATTTAAGGGAAAGTCTTATGACTTTTGGAGGACAAAATAAACATCCCAACAAGACTGTAAGAATTATGGGCAAGAATCCCAATAGCTTCTTTCCTCTGTAGTTATCTGTGCTAAGCCAATTTAGTGTGATATTCACGTACGTTTTTCTTGAGTTTCCCATAATAATGACAACCAAAAATGGAAATTTCGCTTGCATGTACTACAACAGTGATGAGGATTTTCTTTATTTTGTTTTCTTTTCTTTTCAGGGACACCCTGATTGTCACATGCACCAACAGTGCCACAAGTATATTTGCAGGCTTTGTCATCTTTTCGGTTATTGGCTTCATGGCGAATGAACTCAAAGTGAATATTGAAGCTGTAGCGGACCAAGGTATGGTATTTCTGCCCATTGGATGCTCAGGACAGGTTCTGGAGGGCCAGGTGGAGGTGCATGGTGGCACTGCAAGCTGATAATGCTGATGGAAATGGGTGATGGTGATGGAAATGGTGATGGAAATGGATGAATGGTGATGGAAATGGTGATGGATGGAATTGGTGATGGAAATGGGAACAGTGGTTTCAAATTGGATTAGTAAATCTCTTGTCGGCATCTTTTGCAGAGCTGAATTTTTGTATGGCAATTATTGTCACTATGAGTCAAGAAGGCTCCACTTAATGCCTCCTTATCAATTGTTTGATAAGAGGAAGTATGAGCTGTGGGGAGCGAGTCGTTGCCTCGATAGAGAGAGAAAAAATGAAAAAAAAACAAAGAAATGAACTGCTAATGTGATGGTGCAAATTTGAAGACCTTGGCTAGTGAACTGAAACTGTTATAAATGGGGATTGGTAATGTCCTAACTGATAGAGCAGCGTGCGAATGAGAAGAGTGTGATGAATGGATGAGCTGGTGCTGTTGCGTGGCAGGAAGACCTGTGAGATGGAAAGGGAGGAGCTTTTGGGGTAAGATTTGGAGAAACCCAAAGAGTTACCAAAATCTGATGGATGAATAGAGGGGATAATTACTTGAGTCCTGCCTTGTCCAGAAAAACTGTTGGGGTAGGAACAGTAGTCAGTGATGCAGTTGAAGTTTCCTCCTCCTTCCTCTATGGGAATGAGAGGGGAAAAAAAGGCTCTTAATTCATTTTTGTCTTTTCCTTCTCTGGAAGCTGAAACATGTGCATAAGCAAATGGACTTTGCAGTGTGTTTCCTGACATGAGAGATACCCGTAAAGATATGGAACATGTTTTTTTGTCACTTGGAAAGTAGGAATGTAGAACACTGTGAAATTTCTAGCCAAAATAAAATCAATTATGTAAGGCTAAATTCTGCAATTTTTGATAAAATGGTTTTTGTAAATAGAAAAAAAAGAATCTTACCCTTTTTACTTTCCTCAAGCACAGTAATATTATATTCTATTTTAAAATGTGAGTCATCATTGTTTTTCTCTTCAACTTGACCAACAATGTTAGGGTGAAGCAAGACACCCAAATCTTTATTTTTCTCATTTCTAGGTCCTGGAATTGCTTTTGTGGTTTACCCAGAAGCCTTAACAAGGCTTCCCCTTTCTCCGTTCTGGGCTATAATATTCTTCTTGATGCTTCTGACGCTTGGACTGGACACGATGGTAAGGCTTTTGTTTCCCTTGCCTTTTCTCTCCGTCTGTCAGTTCATCCGTCCTGAAGATCACGAGATGTGTTCAGTTAAATGCACTGTCAACAGAAAAATGAAAAAAAGCCATGAGTGTTGCATTCCTCTAAATGAAATTCAGCATTAGCAGCCGAGCATTTAGCATCTAAGCCTCTAAACTCGGTCTCCTATTTGAATGTAGCCAATTAGATCCTTCTGTGTATTGATTCTTTTATTTTATCTTTCAGTTTGCCACTATTGAGACTATAGTGACCTCGGTTTCAGATGAGTTCCCCAAATATTTACGTACACACAAAGCGCTGTTCACGCTTGGCTGCTGCATTTCCTTTTTCATCATGGGATTTCCTATGATTACTCAGGTAATTCCTCGTGTTTTGTCTTGGAGCAACACTGGCTGTCCCCAGTGCCCCTCTAGTGGCTGTTCTAGTCTTGGGCAAGGAACAGCTGCATAAGATTAAACCTTTTTAAATGGCCTTAAATTTGCATGGGCAATGGGTGGTTTTGAAAGCCTTTTTTTTTTTTCTTGGAGATGATGAGAGTCTTGGCTGCTCAAATATTTCTGAAAATGAGACTGCTAACCAAGCATTCCCAAAGTAGTCACATAAATAGCTGTTCTCTGGGGATTTATTTATTAAATTTAAATAGTATAGAAAACTGTACAGTATTTCAGCTTGCCTATTCAGGTAGCTACAGTTTAGATATATATTGAGAGTCCTGAAGAACTGTGGAGTTAATATAATTCTCATCTACCTTCAACAGTGTTCCCTGTCCTTGGTCTACCAGTTCCTCCAGCATAGTCACTGTGGGCAACTTCAAGAGGAGAACAACTCAGTTGTTCTTTTACTTGAATTGCAGTGCTTAGCTGCTGTCCTGGTGTCAGGTCATTATATCCTTTCTAGCAATGAACTGAACTGAACTCACTACTACAGTATGCCTGACTTAAATGGCACTTTTGCACTTGTTCAGTTAGACTTTAGTTAGACTTTAGTTTAGTTAGGTTAGACTTTCTGACACTGGAACTCATAAAACTGGTAGAATTATTATGGTTGGAAAAGACCTTCAAGATTATGGAATCTAACCGTAAACCTCCCTGCCCTGCCCATTAAACCATGTCCCTAAGTGCCTTGTCTACATGGTCTACTTGGCAGAGGTTCTTGACCTCTGCCAAGACTGGGGACTCCATCACTTCCCTAGGCAGCTTGTTCAAGTGCTTCACCACTCTTTCCATGTAGATTTTTTTTCTTAATATCGAACTTGAACATCTCTTAGCGCAACTTGAGGTCATTTCTTCTTGTCCTATTGATAGTTATTCTGGAGAAGAGACAGACCCTACTTTACTATCACCTTCCTCCAGGGAGGTTTAGAGAGTGATATGGGCTCCCCTGAGCCTCCTCTTGTCCAGACTAAATAATTCCAGCTCCCTTAGCTTCTCATCATAAGGTCTGTACTCCAGCCCCTTCAGCAGCTTCTTCACCCTCTTTTGAACACATTCCAGCACCTCAATATCTTGTAACGAAGAGCCCAAACCTGAACACGGCATTCAAAGTGCAGCCTCACCAAGGCTGAACAGATGGAGACGATCACTTCCCTGGTTCAACTGGCTACACTTTTCCCGGTACAATGTAGGATGCCATTGGCCTTCTTGGCCACCTGGGCACACTTCTGACTCATGTTCATTTGGCTTTTGACCAGCAACCCCAGATCCTTTTCTGTCGTGCAGCTCTGCAGCCAGTTTGACCCAAGCCTATAGTGCTGCATGAGGTTGTAGAGACTAGTACTTAGCCTTTTTGAACCTCAAATGGTTGGTCTCAGCTCATTGATCTAGACTGTTCAGATCTCTCTGCAGTCTTCCAACCCTCAAGCACATCAGCTCTTCCTCCCAGCTTGGTGTCATCTCCAAGCTTGCTGAGAGTGCACTCAATCCCCTCATTCATATTGTTGAAAATATATTAAAGAGGACTAGCCCCAACCCTGACCCCTGGGGAATGCTGCCCGTGACCAATCACCACCTGGATTTAACCTCATTCACCACCACTCTCTGGTGGTGAACTGGCCATCCAGCCAGTTTGTCACCCAGCAAAAAGCACACCTGTCTAAGCCAGCTTCATCTGGAGAGTGCTGTGGGAGATGGTGTCAAAGGCCTTACAGAAGTCTAAGCAGACCACATCCACAGCCTTTCCCGTCAGGGTCAGGTGGGTCACCTGGTCATAGAAGGAGATCAGGTTAGTGAGGTAGGACCTGCCTTTCATGAACTTACATTGGATAGGCCTGATCCCCTGATTGTCCTATGTATGTTGTGTGATTGTCCTCAAGATGATCTGCTCAATTACTTTCCCCAATACCGAGGTCAGGCAGACAGGCCTGTAGTTTCCTGGATCCTCCATTTGCCCCTTCTTGTAGGTGAGCGTTACACTGGCAAATCTTCAGTTATCTAGGCTCTCCCCTGTTGACCAGGACTGCTCATAGATGATAGAGATCATCTTGGTGAGCATTTCTGCTAGTTCCTTCTGAACCCTCAGGAGGATCTCATCTGGCCCAATCGATTTGCGAGTGAAAGATCTGACACCAGCTCATTCCTTGATCTGAAAAGATAGAAAACAATTTCTTTCACTAAGACTAGCTATCAGATTAAGATAGACCCTCTGCTTCTTGCTCCTGTTTGTTTTGCCTGTCTCAGTGCTATTTATGGGATGGGGAAATTGGGATGCACATGTACCACAACAAAAATGGCAGATATATGCCAAGAATAATGGCTTTTCTTTTTCTCTCTCTCTCCCTTTTTCTTTTTTTCCCTTAGGGTGGAATGTACATGTTACAGCTCGTGGACACTTATGCAGCTTCTTATTCTCTTGTCATTATTGCGATCTTTGAGCTTGTTGGGGTATCCTATATATATGGTAAGAAAAAAATACTGGTTTTGGACAGCCTATGTGAAAGGGACACTATCACATAGAGCAATGTAGATGGTATCACGAAACTCTTAACAAGTAACATTTAAAAAAACCCTCAACCACTAAGAAATCGGAATTCAGAAACATCTTTTTGAATTGAGGAGTTATAGAACTATGCTACTACAATATTTTTCTAACCCTATGTATACAGGAGACTATTTTATTTAGCCTGATGTCCTTTTTCTACCAGTAATTAAAAACCAGTGCCTAGGGATGCGTACAAGAAAAGAGCAAATATAAAGTGAACTGTCTTCAGAGACTTACTCAGAGTCTCCAACAGTATCACGGCTCTGAGACTTTCTGAACTCTATCTTTGGAGTTAACATCTTTCTATAGAATCATAGAATGGTTAGGGTTGGAAGGGACCTCAGAGGTCATCGAGTCCAACCCCCCTGCTCACGCAGGGTCACCTAGAGCACGTGACACAGGGCTGCATCCAAGTGGGTTTTAAAGATCTCTAGAGAAGGAGACTCCACAACCTCTCCGGGCAGCCTGTTCCAGGGCTCTGGCACCTTCACTGTCAAGAAGTGTTTTCTTAAGTTCCTAATGAACTTTTGGTGCTTCAGTTTGTGGCCGTTTCCTCTAGTCCTATTGCTGGCCACCAATGAAAATAGGCCGGGCCCATCCTCCTGATCAGGTCCGCCCTCAACCTTCTCTTCTCCAGGCTGAACAGGCCCAGCTCCCTCAGCCTTTCCTCATTGGGCAGATGTTCCAGGCTCCTGATCATTCTCGTAGCCCTGCGCTGGACTCTCTCCAGCAGCTCCACATGGGAGCCCAGAACTGGACACAGTCTCCAGATGTGGCCTCACCAGGGCTGAGTAGAGGGGGACGATCACCTCTCTTGACCTGCTGGAGATGCTCTTCTTAATGCACCCCAGGATCCCCTTGGCCGTCTTGGCCACCAGGGCACACTGCTGCCTCATGGCCAACTTGTCATCCACCATGACGCCCAGGTCCCTCTCTGTGGGGCTGCTCTCCAGAAGGCCAGTCCCAAGCTTGTACTGGTGTCCGAGGTTATTCCTCCCCAAGTGCAGGACCCTGCACTTGCCCTTGTTGAACTTCATGAAGTTTCTCTCTGCCCAGTGAGAAATAAAATATTTTTCTTTATATATCCCTGAAATGTATTTCAATCAGAGCTGCTTTAGAGATGTAATTCCTGCAAATGAAATAGTATTGGCAGTTGCTATCAGCTTTACAGTTGAAAAAGCTTCTCAAAGGGCTTCAGTGTAACACTTGGAGATATATCTCCTAAAGTGAGGTCCCGAGATGGACTTCAGGGATTATTGAGCAGAACTCCTGGTTTGAAAATCAGTGCTGGCAAGTTAAGAGGGATTTGACAGTCAGTCCTTAAGGGGAATACATTCAAAAAATCTAGGGAAAAATAAAAGAAGATAATCTATATACAGTTCTGTGCTCAAAGCACAGAATTAGCTTGAACTGATGATCCTACCAGGCACTTTATGTCAGTCTGGTGTGCTGTACTGTGTTGACTTCCCAGCTTTGCTAAGTCTGAATCAGTCTTTTTAAGATATGTGTTGAAATTCCCTAGAAGAGTACGGGTTTGGATTCTGTTTTTTCTTTCTTCTCCCATCTCTCTCTCTTTTTTTTCCCTTGTCTGAATGATGCTTGGTTAAAAGCACCACATGATGTCACCTTTCCTTGCCAACATTATCAATAGCATCACTCAGTCATCACTTGTGCATGTTTTTAAATACACATGAAGGTTTGCATGCAGAAAACACTGGATCTAGTCCTCCTTTGAACACTGGGTGGCAGAAGTGCCACAAATCTGCCTTTATGGAACATTTTATTACACTTGTAAACAAAATTGTGCCCATTTTCTTCCAACAAATTAATTATCCATTTATATATATACACACATATATGTATTTTCTCGAAAGAAACATAATAATGTAGACTAAGAGTATTAGTAGGGATTTGAGTAGATGACACAAATTACTAGTTAGGGTGTTATTTTAATGTGATGGGGTTTGGAAAAAAAATGAATAATTTTTTTTCCATGCTCTGTTTGTACCAACAGATTGGTGAATCAAAGCCTACTAGCAAATGTTGATTTAAAAACAAAATTAGAAATGATTCCCTAAAATTAAGCTTTTGCTAGTCTAAATAGCATTCATTCTTACAACTTTTACTTCATAATGCATTGCAGTTACTTTTTTTTTTTTTGCATCAAGGCTACTTTTATGAGGATTTCCTTATTTCCTTGCAATCACTTGTTCTTCGTTAGAGCCCGTGCTCTGTAATCCTGTCAAATGCTGCCTCATGCTGGTGTAGATTTTTATTACTCAGTTGTTAAGATTTTGATGCGTGATTGGTAAAGAACAGTTTAGAGCTGTGGATATTAATTCGATCATCAGTTTAATTCCCGATGGTGTATCCTGCAACATGAAACCAGATACATAGATAAATACAAACATTCCTATGCTTGAGTCAAATATTGCAGGAAATTGCCTGAAATTAAAAATGTATTGATGTATTATCTTAACTTTTTTTTCATAATCCTTTTTTTTGGGCGGGCACTGGACCATCTTTCTTCAATGCTGAAAGCAGACAGTCACGTGGATAGATTAAATTCTCCTCAATATCAAGTGCAAGACTTTGAAATTAGGCAGATTAAGCCTAGGGATTATCTCTCACATTCAGCAGCTGCTATGCTTGGTTTTAAGGGCAATAAGAAGATTATTATTATTATTATTATTATTATTTCCAAATTCTTCCCTCTTTACACACCTAGTTCCCTCCAACATGTCAAGCTCCATCCTGTTTCCCCTTCATGGCCAGGCAGGTAGCCCAGGTGTCCTCAGTATCAGCAGTGGGTTGACTGTGGAAAGAGAGCCAGGGAACTGGTCCCTCTGCTGCTGTAAGGTCTGAAATAGCAGTTTTTATTAGTACCAATAGTAGACCAAAGCAAACACAGCAGAGCCCTCCCCAAGAGCAAAATATTAGTTTAATTAAAAAGGAGATCTGATACTTTTTACCACAGAAACATCTTCAAAAGATATAATGGGACCTCATATAACTTTGGAATTATTTGGTTATTATTAACTGAGTATTATTAACTGAAGAATTAACACTAACGCATCTATCAGTCATTTTTTGATCTGACAACATAAAAATTAAAATCTTTACAGGTGCTCTCTAATCATTCAAATTATTGCTTATGTACCAATTGAAAAATAACAGAACATTATCAGGATGCTAAAGGATATAGAAAAGCTCAGTTCCTGTCTATGCTGAAAAAGGTATTCAGATGATCATCTTTAATGACCATGCATTCTGTGTTTTAAAGTAATATTATTACCTTTATGAATAAAAATTATAGGAAAAGGCATCAAATACAAACAGAATTGCAGCTAACATTCTATTAGTACATTAATATGAAATACACTGAATGCTTAATCTCTATATACCAGCTCAATTTTTACAACCTTTACGAAGCAAGTATTTGACTAGAATTATTTCCATCATAATATTCTCACTTCTGGTTGTGTGGTGAGCAAGAAAGTCAGAGTTTGTTGTTCTAACTAGACACCAGGTAGAACTCAACAGCCTTGTTACCAATTGCAGCCGGTTTCTTTTGCCCCAACTATATTTATGTTTGCTACTTACAGGATTGCAAAGGTTTTGCGAAGATATAGAAATGATGATTGGATTTCAGCCAAGCAAATTCTGGAGAGTCTGTTGGGCATTTGTGACCCCCACTATTTTAACAGTAAGCAGAAAATTTCTGAATGTTACCTTCTAAAAGATGTTCTTGCCTAATGTCACCTTCTAAGATGCTCTTGCCTAATGTCACCTTCTAAGATGCTCTTGCTTAATGTCACCTTCTAAGATGTTCTTGCCTAATGTCATCTTCTAAGATGCTCTTGCTCTTGTTAACATAATTATCAAAGTGGTTTCTCTGGGAATCATGATGCTTCTGACCAATAATAATTAGATCTTGGCTGTTGATCAGCTAGATGCCTTGACATACACACATATGCACGTATGTTCTTCCATGTGTAGAGCAGGTAAAATAGAGCTTAAGTAGTGGGATTTTGGTGAGTTTCCAAAGGTTGCTGCTGTGTTCATCCCCTGCCTGTACCAAATGCTGGTACAGGATCCCATTGCATACCAATATCTTTTAACTGTAGTACATATGTGTATTTGATATGTGTGTGTGTTTCAGAGAGAGAAAGGAGAGCTGTATGATTCCTCTTTCTTTCTACTTTCATGTTATACTTCTATTTTAGTTCGCCATTTCATTTAAAAGTTCCAGTTCTCTAAGTTTTACAGTTGTTAATAATGCATGTCCATGCATGTCCATGGGTTAAGATGCAACTGCTATATCTATGTTGAGCATCTGACCTTGAAACACCAACTCTCCTTTGTAATTTAACCTAAATTTTATTGTGTACTGTTGTCATGTTTTGGCATAAGAATTAAATCATTTATCCTGGTAAAGTGAATAAATGAGTCAGTACAAGACAAATGGGCCTTCCTTAGCCAGTGCTTTGTGTTGAAGGGAATGTTCTTTAGCGCTGGATGATGGAGGTGGCAAAATTATCGGCATTTATTTAGGGGTTTAAAAATCTATAATTTTACAGCAATACTAAATATTTCACAGTAGTGTTTCTATCAGGAAGAAGGGTGAGAAGAGAATTTTTCTATCAGAAATTCTAGTGAATTTATGAAAGATGGCACATTTTGGAGCAATGATAAGCATAATGTTGTGCAGGTAGTTGAAGAAGCTCTCTGGAGTCATTTCCAGTTGTTGCTTCTAGAGAAGTATCATTTCTTCTCATACCCTGGAAAACTCACATTTATACTGATCTTTAGCAGACAATTTTGGTAAAACTTTTCATTTAATTTCTGAAAAGAAAGTTCAGCCTCCCAGTTAAAGTTGATTGGTAAACTACTTTCAGCAATGGTTATTCCATAAAGGAGGCTTTTTTCCCCTGAAAACTGAAGAGTTGGGGTTTTTTTTTGCAGATAGCAAACTCAACAAAATCCTCAGTTTCAATGAAAAGAAATTGTCTAGGATGAAAGCAATTTCTCAAAATAGCGTAATGAAGATAGCTTACCTACCTTCACACATGTTCTTTACCAAATATCATAACTGAAATGTAGTATTTCACTGCATGTCAAAGCAGATAAACCTATCTAATCTATTTAGCTAGGGTTAACTATTGCTTGGTTGTGACAATATGTAGCTATACTTGAAAAATCCATGTTTGAAAAGTTCAAAGTAGTCCAGTTCAATCAATAGTAGTAGGCTGTATAAGCAGGAACATGTATTTTACCTTGAGAGCTTGAGAGGAATATTTGTTACCTTGGAGTAATTTAGTATTAGACTCTCCTTTCATGTATCTAGAAATAAAACTGTTTGTTTTTATATGTGCTTTCACCTAGCTATACTGTTATACATCTTCCACATGCAATTATTGTGAGCAAAGGCATTTCCCCAAAGTTACTGAATTATGCACAAATTTAAGCAGGTGTATTTCTCTTCATATGGTAGGGCAAATGGAATAACTTAGCATGATTACATTAGGTAAAACTGTCAATAGACCAAAAAACTGTCTGAAACTGTCAATAAAGCGTGTTGCTTTAAGGGCAAGATTTTACTTGCCATTCTTCTGGCATGAATACAGTGATTTTGGTGGAAGGTTGCAAATTTTACATGAAATCCATTAGATTCTCATATATTTATTGCAGTTGTGTGAGCAATCTGCCTAGATACTTGTCCTTTTATCATTATTCCATATATACCCAAACTGTGGATACCTACCATTGGTTAGATAGCGGGCTTTTATTGCTTATCCCAGCACATATTTTCCTTCTTTTTTTCTAGTTCATTCTCTGCTTCAGCTTTTACCAATGGGAACCAATGACTTATGGAGCTTACCACTATCCAGCCTGGTCCATGGTCCTTGGATGGTTGATGCTGGCCTGCTCCGTTATTTGGATACCAATAATGTTCGTAATAAAAATGCATCTAGCCCCTGGCAAATTTATCGAGGTAATATTTCTGTCTTTTTCTTTTTTTTTCTACTTAAAAGTACAGGAAGCTCTTGTTTACATTGTTTTTTATAATACTGAATGGCTAATGGGGCTTAGACTACTTTCTGGTGAAATAGTTTTTATGTTGCAAAGAGATTCTTGGTTGATTTAAAACACAGCCTTTCTACTCCCTGCTTCTCAACAAAATACTCAACAAAATTGTTAAGTGAATGTTTTTATGAAAACTAGGAGGAGCTGCAGATCTCTTAAGCCCTGGAATGGTGCTATTGCTAGAAAGTTTATTTTTCTAGCTAGGTGGAAGACCTCTGGCTAAGAGGTCTATTGGCCTCTTTTGCAAAAGCAGCCTGCAGAAGCAGGAAGCCTCAAATGTTCATGCCTACCACATGTTATCAAGCCTGATGACCAGTGCTAGGAGACATCAACCACGAGTTGGCTCATTGCAAGGAGATAGACCATCAAGTATCTAAGATGTCCTCAGGTGCTTCCAGAAAGTTTTGCCACTTCATGAAGTTCCACAGTGAGAAATATGGAAAGTGCTCATGCTCCATCTTCATATTGCAAAACTTAGCTGACGGTCTTCGTTTTCTCTCCTCTTCAAGTCTTTGTTTTTCTTAGACAAACTGATCCTCTCTTGCATCTGGGCTTAAAAATGCTTCTTTCAGTCTCTTGGTGTGTCACCCTGTCTGTGCCTAAAGGAAAAGGCCTGCTTCTCTGTTTCATATAGAGCAAAGAAGTTAATATTAAGCAGTAGGACACCCAGAGGGAAGCAGAGCTGGCCCTAGGCAACAAGGCCACTTGTCCAAAGGACCATTTAGTCCTTGCATGGAGCATGTTGGAGTGCACAGGTCAGTAGAGATAACTGCTCCTGATGGAAACAAGGTAATAAGAAATTAGACTTTCTCCTCATCTCTCAGTTTTCAGTTGATTCCTAGACTATGGGCCCTGCTTAGAAATAAGTGCTATTACAGTGGGCCTTCTGGTTCTTTTTGAAAAAAGGAGTGATTCTGTTCCTCTCATTGAGACAAAGCATTCTTCTGCTCATCTTCTAATTTATCTGGGTGGAATTAGTGTGTATATTGCCTCAAAAAATAGGATGCTCTTTCTATTGTTACTTTGGCAATGCACCCAAAGAAATGGCAAAAGAAGCACTAGGAGATTTTTGTTGTTTGCCAGGTTAACATTCTCTTTTTTCTTGTTCCTGCAGATGGAAGTGAAGCATTTTATCATCTCAAAATTAAAATCCTTTCTCATTCATAACCATGTACCTCGTTTTGGTCATTTGTATACTTCTGGGAAATATGCTAAATAAAAATCCCGATATTTTAATGCAGTTACCCACTGCATAAAAAATTGGGCTAAGTAACTGAGCACAAGTCCTGCAGAAAGCAAGATGGGCAATCCACAGCAGCCGTGCTCAGCTCCCTTCATATGGTGTGGGGAAGAAAGTGTGATTAAAATCAAGGCACTTAATCTTTTATTAATCTTGCAAAGTTTGGGCCACACAAACACTCTGCAGTGGAGCATTGCAGGGCTGTCATCAGTAAACGCAAGTGAGCCTAGCCTTATTTCTTCTGCACTTGAATTCTGCACTGTAATTTCCAATGAGACTCTCTCTTATTTCCCCCCATTGCAGCGGCTCAAGCTGGTGTGCTCTCCACAGCCTGACTGGGGTCCGTTTTTGGCCAAGCACCGTGGCGAACGTTACATGAACATGATTGATCCACTGGGAACCTCCTCCCTGGGACTTAAACTGCCAGTGAAGGATATAGAGCTGGGGACCCAATGCTAATAATTCCTACATCAGTGGCAATAGCATTGTTAGCCTTTTTTGGATACTTTTTTTTTTTTTCCTCTATTAATTTCCTAGCAATTCTTCTTTTCTTTCTCACAGTGCCTGAAAGTGGTTGCTTTGAAACTAAAACTTACCATTGCATGCTGTAGTGAAGAACTAGCTAGACCACTTTCAGACGTAAGTGATGCCCAAGACGTATTCTCTTTGCTGCAAACAGCAAAAGCATGTTGTACAAGAATTTACATCCCAGTTTTGGGTCAGGTGGTGTAAAAATCAGCACATAAGCAAACAAAAATGTCAAGGGAATTTAAAGGGACAAGCAAAATTTGACCAATTTTACGCAAGCCTCCTTATAGCAGATGGCTGTGATGAGGCTGGGGTTGTGTTGCCCATACAACCAAAGTGAAGTTCAGCCCTTGAGTGGGATGTAAGTGAGGAAAGTGTTGGGGGGCTACAGGCCAAGCAGGGCTCTCTCCTGTGAATCCAGAGCAAGGCCAACCATGTTAAACTCTTGGCGGCTCGCTCTTAAATTGGCGATGGCAGAACTTGCCTGCTTGTTTTGTGAGCACAGATTATACTGAGTTTGAGGACTGCAATGATCTATGGGGTCTTCTTGAGTGGAGAAATGTAAGCAAATGTCAAAATAATCATTTGAGCTGGGAACTAAATTGTCTCTGAGTCTGGAAATGGTTTTGAGATCGTGCCAGACTGGATGGGCATCACAGTTTTAAGTACTTCCATCTCCTTCTATTTGCCTTTTCAATGAAAAATGCCTCGGTTATACCAAGCGTCTAAAACTTTGCCCTTTTGGCAAACTACTTACACAGCAAGTGCAAGCACAGTTCAACTCACTTAAATCCAAAACTCGGAATATAGTTTCCCTTGTCTCTCTGCTTTTGTTTACAGTATCTCCTCAAGAAGCCATCATATAATTTGTGCCTAATTTTGTATTCTTACCGTGTTAAGTGTAGCCTAGTTACCACCTGACACCACTAATTAGAAGCTGCTAGATGTGCTGTTGAACTTTGTGACTCCCCAGCCATTCTCCCATAAACATCTTTCTGCAACCTTTGGATGTATTCTTCTCTTTCAGACAGTAGGGAAATAACAGAACCTTGGTTGTCTTCATATTACATATATAGCACGCAAATTCTACTATTCTCTCTGGAATGAACACAGTTGAGCTTTTCTTTTTGCCTTTAAAGCATTTTCATGAGAGAAAAGAAGTAAACCCCACCAATTAACCAATATAATCATCCCCATGGATGCAACATTAGACACACAAAATTTGAAGGCTGGGGAAGAGGATGACTTGGTAATGGCCATTGCAATAGGACTTTTTAAATCATTACCATTCAGATATATGTGGCAGTTCAAGCGTTAGACTTAAATAGTTTTATTATCTATTGGGCAGAGTAAAACCAGAGCTTTTAAGAATAAGTTTATTTAACTGAATAGAAAATTAGCCCAGTTTATTGTAAATGCACTAGAACGAGGGAGGAAAATATATCGTCAATAATTGGCAAAAATGTAACCTTTTACTATCTTCTTATATCCTATGCATACATATATGATATTTTTAAAAGTGATCCGTGTTCACGTAGTGTGTACTAGTGATGTTCTATGTCCCTCTAAATATCTTATTGATCTGTGTAGAGATGGTGAACTTCTGGTAGTTTAGCCTCTTTTTTCCCTTCCCACCCCACTCTAGTAGTAGCCAATAAATGTTCTTTCCTTTCAGGGGACTGTTTCTATCCCGTTCTTTTGTCTGTCTGTCTGCATATTACAGGGTCTCAGGTAACTCTTCAGTTCATGTGTGTCTGTAGATCAGTAGCTGTGTTTTCATCCTGTCAAAGAGAAAAAAAAAACACAAAAAAACTAAACCTTAATGTAATACTTCCGCAAATTATTACCTTCCTTTCTCTATGTGTGTGTGTGTATATATGTCTATTAACTATATTAATCATTTTGCTGAACTTCCTCTTTCACGGAGCACTTTGTGCTGCCAGCCACAGGCACTGCTGGAGATGTTTAATCCTCAGGCAGGACAAGCGAAGGGATCAGCGGGCGCTGTCCCGGACGGAAGCAAGGATGGACTTGGCATCGTTTGCACTGGTCCCTGACCCTCTGCTCCACGCGCTCCGCTAGTCCCCGGCACACACAGCAGCAAGACTTGGACCCTCTGCAACCATCGCTGCCTTTCCACCGGGCCGCCTTCACCAGCTCTTCTCATCGGGGGACCTCTGGTTCCCCTTCTCGTGGGTTTTTGCTCTCCTGGCAGGGCAGGTTGGAGGCACCATGTGGTGTTTGATATAGTGAAGTTGCATAAAGACAAACTCAAGATTGACATCTATGTCTCAGTGAGGGCGAGGGGACTATGTTGCCCAGGGAAATGAATTACTGGGGTCCATCCTACCTGCAAAGGTCAAGAAAGGAACCTAAAGGAACCTAAATCAGGGAGCACTATCTATGGGATCTACGTGTTTTGCCAGGACAAATAGCTTTAGCGGTCTCTTTACCATTATGATCTAAAGTCTCGGTTTGCTTTTAGGAGAGCAGTCCAGTTTTACTTAATTGCTATTGTGATTAAAAAAATAAAAGAAAAACAAAGAAGGAAGGAAAAAAGAAAACCCCAAATGCTCATAGAGTTTGTTCTTAAAAAACAAACAAGCAAAAATATCTTAATCACTTAATAGTTCTCAATCCTTTCCCTTCCTAACATGTTATCTCAGGACATGTCTTTGAATTGGGATTAACTATTTGCAGTAAAATTGCCTTGGTGTGAGCACATGTCAACTACTGCCTATGTAAAGGACAAAAGGGATATATATTATTTGGAGGAATGCTGCTAGGTTACGATATCATTCCTTTGGCTGGGATTACTAGAGCAGAATGCATATGAAAACTTGCATTGCTTTCTGTGATTTCTGTAATTAATTTGCTTGCAGTTTCATGGTGGTGCTCTGGCTGTGGAAGTCACTTCCACAGGATCAGGCCTGAATTTGAAGCTCTGAAAATGTATGGTGGGTTTGATTTGGTTTTAGCGGAGTTTATCTTCGGCTTTAATATCTAAAACTGAGCTTGCAAAGGCGTTTGGAGTGGGAGAGAAGTGATTACAAAAATCACAGAAGAACCGAATGTTTCACTGTAAATTAAAAGGAAAAAAAATCCTATTAGGTCTAAAGATATATATATTTTAGTGGGAAAATCTGAATGTTGAGATTAAATTAACCAGCAATGTCTTCTTTAAATGAGAAGTAACCTTGCAGTTTGGGAATGCACTTTATTTACCATATTCTAGAAAAGTTTGCATGTACTTTGATAACTTTCTAGAAATAAATTTAGTATCTAATTAAATTCCAGTAAAAATCTTTTTAAAAGAAGGAGAGGAAAAAGCCATATTAGTAGTAATGTGACATATGTACTTGCAGATCTATCTTGAGTAAAAAAAGACAAAATTCAGTGAGAATTACTTCTGTTGCATATTTTTTCTTTGAAATGAAATTGGATTTTTGAATGAGTAAGATGCACTATTGCATGCATTAAAAATTGCACTTAATGCAAATTCTTGTCATCTTCAAATTCTTTGGAGTCTTCACAGCATTTTTAATACACAGCGCTAAAGAAATCTGTGTTTCAGCTAGCCATGGCAGCACTTGTTTCTAAAAGAAGGGTTTAACAAAATGATCTTTAAGTTGAGGAAGACTTACATTGTCTTTATATGATGTTTCCATTGAGTCAAAGTATTCTTCTGCTTACTTTCTGCTCCACTGACCAAGCGGGCATACCTCAGCACAGAAGATCATCACTTCTCATGTGCTTTGGCTATCTCTTGCCATCCCACTACAAATCTCAGTTCCTTTTAGGTGCCCTTGGTCTTCATTTTGAATGTGTGTGCTGTTGTACAGATAACATTTCTTACTGTCTGTGATGAAGCCATCATTTATTTGTGGCTGGCCTTGCTTTCCTGTTGGTTTCTCCTCCTGCAACTCCACTGCTTGCAACCAAAGCTGCGGGCAGACTTGGAGGGGTTGAGGACTGCAGGCTGTGCAGCTGGGGCATGTTCTGGCCCATGTTTGTTAATGCCACGTGCGAGATGATCAAGATGTTTCTTAGTTCGGAGTGAAATGCTCATGTAAGGTAGCGGTGAAATGGTCAAAGGGAGGTTGCTCAGGTTGCTGGCTGGAGGGTGAAGAATTGGAGCTTCGGGGGTTTCTGCCTTGGCCACCCTCAGGCAGGCTATCACCAAAGAGAGGCTTTTTTTTCTTGACAGATTGACTGTAAAATGTGAGAAACAGGCTGGACCTTATTGCTTGCAATATTATTATTTGCCCATAGCATTTTGAGGACATCTTCAGGTAGCCATTTGCCTTATAGGGACCTTCTATTGTTGGGAAAATATCGATGGACGAAAACCATGCTGTTATCTGTCCTTTCTATTATGTAGGGTACCTTGTAAGGTAGATGCTTAGCCGGTATAAATTGTCACAGCTTTGTCTGGGGCTGTGTCAATTTACACCAGCTGAGAATTTGTGCCCTGTGTCCTATGGCACTTTATTACAGGCCCATCACTGATGGGTTAAATCTTAATTACTTGCGTAATGTCATATATAAATATATATATATATATTTACAGGCATTCTATGGGGTACTGCTGCCTATGGATAAAGACTTGTACCCTAACAAGGTCATTCTATTTTTTTAATCCATTAGCTGTATGTGGAGAAGATAGATTACGTTACAAAGGATGCATCATATATATCTCATGTAGTGCGTATTACAATGCTGTACGTGTTCATTTCAGACATCATTCTTCTTGAGGCCCTACCTCAGATTTTGTATTTATGTGTATAAATGCAATTTATTGTATTATATAATTGCCTATTATATTTGGATGTCATCAATTAAAATTATCCAATAACATGTGGGCTCTAAAGACACTAAATAAATGTCCAGTGTTTAAACTATCCAAGAAGTTGGCAGTGTATTGGTGACTAGACTTTCTCTTCTCCCACCCTCTCCTACCCTACCCAATGCATGCCAGAAACACCATTCTTAACTCATAGCCTTAAGGTATCTGCAGAACCTGTTGCTTGATTGCTGGAACTCTTGAGCTGCAAGTGCAAACAGCCCTCTCAGGCTCAGGAGCCATTGCAGAGCTGCAGAGATAAGTACTAATTAAATGGCTGGATTCTTAACGAGGAGAGTGCTCTGTAGGTGGTGCCTTTTTTTTTTTCTGCCTTGTGAGCCTACAAAAACAGAGCCAAAATGCTTGTGTAGTTGAGGGCTGTCTGAGTCCTCTAGAGGAGGGTTATGGTGTGTTTCTGGTTGCTCCTGGCCCTGCTTTGGGGTGAAATGTGCCTGAATTTGAATGGAGAGAGGAAGATTTGGTGCATTTGCTTCGCACCTGAGTGGGAGCAGCCCTGCTGCTCTGCAGCAGTGAGAGCAGGCTGGGGAGCTGCAGAGGACACTTGGAGCTGTGTTTGTTCCTGGCTGCTGCCTGGGTTATCCATGGGGGCTGCTCTCACCTGGGCTTTCCTGGTCCTTGCTCTGCACTCTGGCCATGGAAGTGAGCAACTCTTTGGTACAGGTCTTCTGTATAGAAAATATTACAGCAGTTGGCACAAAGAAAAGGGCTGGGGATTTAACTACAGCCTCTTCAAGACAAGGGAAGAATTTTTTTTTTCCTTCCCCAAGGAGCTAATATCAAGGGTACCTTGTTGCCATCAGTGTGGGACCTTGTAGGACATGGTGCTGAATGCTCTGGTGCAGCTGCATAGCTGCTCTTTGAGCTGCTCTTTGAGCTGCCCTTTGAGCTGCCCCTCCCTAACTCCCCAGGACAAAGATGGTGTATGGAGGGGTTGAAGATGAAGGGGGATTTGATGATAAACAATGGAGCATCTTGAAAAGACTAGAGACAGAAAACAGCACAGCAAGCTATCTTCCTTCTTCTGGATAGAAAGTACCAAGAAAGCTACAGGAGCAAACGAGGAGGAAATTGCTCTGGGTGTGATTCTCAATCACATTCAGCTTCCCTTACCTCCCTGTGGAGATGTGATGCTCCCTCGCTGGACTTCTACCCTCTAGGAGGTGGCCTGGAGGGGACTGGGTGGAAGAACCATGAAGACCCAGGGCTTTGGGGCTTATTCCCTGCACTCAGGCTGGCCTGGTGATGGATGAGGCTTGACTAGTTGGAAGGGAACTCAGCTGAGGTGTTGTGGACCACAGGCTCAGCAAGGGAGTGTATTTGCCTCAGCAGCCTTTTGCAGGTGAACTCAAAGGACATGGGTCTTCATCTGAAGCAAGGGGGCCTTGACTCTTTCTGTGCTATCTTTTTGTAATGTACTTTTTCTTCATGCAGAACATCCATCCAAGACAAGTCTTTGGGAAGGAGAGAGGAGGGGGACAAGGAAGTCCCCGGAGAACTCTTCTTGCCTTCTCTCTTATTTCCCTTTGACTTTCATGAGTTACTTCATAATGAATGTTTTGTAACGTTTCCTGTGAGGAGACAGGCGCAGTGTTTTGAAGAAACGGCTCCAGCAAATGAGTCCACGCTCTGTCATTCAGTGTAACTGCAGTCTTATTTTGCGCGCTCTGTTTGATGCATGGAAGTCAGGTCTATGTATGTATGGAAGTCAGGTTGATTCCACCTTTCTAGCTTAACCTCGCCGGTCCGATCGCCACCTGCAAGAGCCGCCCTCAGGGAGCACAAGCGACCAGGAGCGCGGCGGCCATTAGCGCAGCCGTTAGCCCGTCAGCAGGCCGTTACTGCGGCCATTAGCGCAGGCAGGGCGGGCAGCGAGGCGCTCCCCAGCGCACCCACCCACCATGGCAGTCACCCGCCGCAGGGCTGCGGTAGCGCCCGCTCAGAAGGACACGGGCACCCAGACTGAGC
>JAVCKT010038337.1:0-17576 GCA_032273925.1 Rhynchotus rufescens
CATTATTTTATCAGTTAGTGCTGTCAGATACAAGGTTTTTCAAATCATGTTAAGGAAAGGGACAGCATTTTTATCTTATCTGAAAAATCAACAGCACATACTCTCTAAGTAATGCCTAATGTCCAAATGTTAACAGACACACTATGATGAAAGTGAATAAAGACTGTCTTATTCTCTATTTTCAATAGGAAAGAGGAGTCAAAAAAAAAACAGTCTATAGACCAAAATATGGAAAAGGAAATTGTGCAGGGCAATGGCTTTCAGTGGCCAAAACGTATTTGATAAATACACTGCATGTCTTCTTTTCATCTCACATCCTCATCCTCAGCAGAACATGGCTGCCCTCTCAAAACCCCTTCCTTGAGAATAATAGAGGACATAAGTGTAGTACAGTGCCTGAGAATCCGAAGTGTAAGTTAAAATGAAGAGAAAATGACATGTTAAGAAAGTAGATTGCGTATATGCTAAACAAGAGTTATTGTAAGGATGACAGAGGGAGGAGCTATTTCAACATCAACATTTCAGATAAATTAGAGGGTATTTTCTGACAGTGCATTAAGTTTTTTATATTTTAATACCAAATATATTCTTAAAATTGTACTATCATGCTTATTTTCTCTTATATGAACGCACCAGAATGTACTCGCACTTCAATATATTTTTAAACTTGATTCTGTATTAGCTTGTTATACATATACTGAAAAAAGGAAGCAGAAAATGCCATCAAGTTTTTCATTTTTGTCTGTTTGATAACCACATACGTACAGATAACAGTGCTGTTTTTCCCTTGTTCATTTGTATTTCAAATTTCCTTTTTTCCTTTACAGATTTCTAAAATTATTCATAAGATTAACAACATCTCAATTTACAGTTGAACTGTATCCCAGTGAGTCAGAAGATGGATGAGTTTCCAGAAATATTCTGCAAAATCAAATAGTTTTGCAAAGGTAGTTCAAAAAACTGAGTAGCTAGGGCATAATCTATTCTTTTGGATTGCTAAGAAATATTTCTGTCTGAAGAATTTAAGAACTTTATCAGAGAATATCACAGTTAGGGAAGATAAGAAGCACAGTGTGCAAAGCTGAACTATGATCATTTATAAATTGTATTGGAAATATAGCATGAATGGCAAATGCCATTAAAGTGGCACTTGCAGTCACTAACATAGGATTCACAAACCAGCTTGCATGATTTCCATAATTTCGTTTCATTCTCATTGAAATGGAAAATTTAAACTGATTATTTATAATATGCTGCTTACCACATCTGTTTACCCTACCTACTATATGGTGTTTTCAAGAGTAGTTAGTAGACAGGTATTCTTTGATCAAATAACTGAAAACCAATCATGTTCTTGAATACATAATTTGCTAGTCCCTTATGCTTTAATTATTTCATACCTGTACATCAACATTTCACTAGAAAATAAGTTAACCAACAAGCAGACTTATTTTCCTCCAAAAGTGTGAATTTTACACAAGAAAATTCAGCATATGCCACTATCTGTTTCTAAAAGAGCTGCAGTTGATTGCTGCCACAGTGGCATCTGCAGCAATGTCATCATTCACAGTTAGGACAGAAAAAAATATGGACCCAAAAGAAGAAAAAAAATATATATATAAAACAGCCAAGATGATCATAGTCTGATTCAAAAATAATGATAAAGTAACCTCATAAAAATGGCCCTACATGCTTAAACCATTGTTTGTGTTAAAAATATTTTTATAAATATTGACCAATGATGATACCTGAGTAAATAAAATGTTTTAAACAATGAGATCATAATCTAGACATCTCTAAGCTCTTATTTCCTGGCCAAAATAGAGTAAAATATTATTTCATATATTTTTTTTGGCCTGATCTATGCACTCCCAGTAAAATGCATTTAGTCTGTACTAGCTAAAATCTTTGAATGTTTCTTCTTTTAGACTGAATTACCAATGTAATGTTCAAATCTCTTCTGTGAGCTACCACAATATAAATTTTCCACTTCTATCAAGCGACATTGTTTTTAAAGCTTTATACCTTATAGGTCATAGAGAGTTTTATTATTCAAGTACATATCTGGTACCAAAAACCACCATATAACTATGTTATCTTCTTTTACATTATTTGGGAGCACCGATATAGCACATAGTAGATGTACGCTCCAGAACTTAGCTTGTGAATAAGATTAATGATTCCATTTTTAGATGTGACATTTAAAAACCTGTTAAGCAGAGGCATTCATCTAGAAATGGTACCTTTTGAATAACAAGGCAATGACAAAATCAGGGTTTACTCTTATTCTCCAGTCACATTCCTTCCCAGGAGGATAGGGCTGTGGATAGTTAGGTGATAAAATAACTCCTGCTGGGCCTGTCAGGTTTCCTCCACATGCAGCTGTCACAACGAAAAAAGAAACAGGGATGTAGTCACATGTTAAATTCCCAGGAATGTGCTAGTTGCTAAAACAGAAGCAAATTAAGTTCTGCATTTTCTTTTTAATTAATGTCTAGCCCTCCCACTTCTACCTAACAAATTTCTCTTTATATTTTGAAAAAAAAAAAAAACACACATATTTTTTAAAAAAACCTTTTCCCTAAAAGAATAAAAATATAAAGTCAAGGAGGAGGTCTTGTATTTTCTTTCTGTGATTTAATCACATCTGTGATTGAACTGAGGGATCTCTTTTGACCTGGAAAGTACCTGGAAAAGCTTAATAGTATAATTTATGATGAACTTTCTTTTTAACAGAAAAGTAAAATAAAATAGATGGATTAACTTAATAAGGATAATAAGGATGTTACCAATATCAGAAGTTCATATGTGTTCCAAAAAAATATATATGTTTAGTTAGTATGCATTTAGTATCACCTTTAAACATACAAGGTATCCAACTTCCAAAGGTGATGATCACATAGAACTCAAAGTAAAAAGAAAAAATTGTCAGCACAGGCTGTATCTGTAGCATCAAGTCATCCAAAGTGACAGAAATGGATCTGGAGAGACCAGGAGATACTAAGGATTTGGTATCTGCACTGCACATTTTAAGACAGGGTTGTATCAGACCATTTCTGCACTGATGTGAAGATCCGAATGATCATTTGTGGTCAGAGCAGATCAGGTGCACTTAGTTTAATTCAAAAGCTCCAAGACAACTTGACACTGTGAGGCAAGGAATGATCAGGAATACTTGCTGTGCAAACATACTCCTAGTCCCAACAAAAACATTAAATTAGCTACTGTTAATGAAAACACACTATTATAGTTTGATCTAGTTTTATTTTCATCATCTTTTGTTTTGGGGATGGAAGGAGTGATTGAATATTTTTCTTTTTTATTCTGAATTTTTAGTATGGTGTTTCTTTTGATTTTATTCTGGTTTTATTCATTAAAAAAAATATTCCAGGAAATTATTCACATATTCTCAGTATGCTCTGATGATTCAACCTGAGATAACCACAACCATATTCAAAGGAACATTATGAAGTATAAATGCATCTGAAAACATTCAACAACATGAATGGATTTCTGACAATTTTCAAAGCATTAAAAGTACAGTTATTAGATAAAAATCATCCTCAGCATATTGGAAAAATAATCCATGGTTATTTTTAAAACAGCATGTAATGGATTTATAGAATCTCTGGGGTTTTTAATACTAGCAGGTCTATAATAAACAACTACTTTAAACCACTTTCCCCTTCAAAATCATTGTGAGTATACAGAAGAATAAATATTTGTATATCATTTTAATGATATGTACTTTATTTTTTGACTAGATCAAAAAAAAGAAAGAGGGGACGAGCACAGAGCTTCTCAATCTTTAGGCACTATATGTATTTAGCTTTTTTTTTTTTTAATATTTGTAACTTGAGAATAATCTCAATAGGTTTAGGAAACATTTTCATATTGTCCCTCATACACAGCAAATAAAACATTCAGAAGTCACTGCAAAGTACCTTTCCCAAAAGGCCTGCAGAAAGGAGAAGCATTATACCTTTTTTTTTCCTACTAATATTAAAGCAGTTTGTATCTGGTCTTCAAAAATCATTAAAGCCATTATTTAATTACAAATAAATATGCAACATAGTGATGAAAATTTAAGAAAAGTACTACACATCACAGAAAATTTTTCAAGGTTGTGGGAACTGTAACCTTAGAAGAGCTACGCTGATATCATTAAATACATTTCATCAAGATTTCTAGGCTAGTCACTAGCCTACTGACTAAAACCTCAAGGTGCACATGCTATGGTACCATAAATAAAAACTTGTTTCAAAGTAAGAAGATAAGATTTCTCCCACCTTTTTTTGTTATGCAAATGAACAAAATACCTCATTTCTTTCAACAGCATTTTGAGATAGACCTCTCCTCTTTGATATCTTTGAAAGACAGACCTCTCTGAAATCTTTCCAACATATAATCTACTACTACTACTGTAGTAGTTAAAAATAAATAAATAAATAAATAAAATTAAAAAAAATTAAAAAAAGGAAAAATCTCTAGTTCTCTAAGAACTGTGCAGAGTGAATAATTAATATAGAAGAGAACTTAGAGCATCTTCAGAATTAATAATCACAATTTATGTAACTAAATTACTATAGAGAACAAGACTATAAGAGATTGCATGTCACATAATTTACTCAATGAAAAAAAAAGATCCAAATTACCTGCTCCACTCTATTATTTATGACAGACTTTGAGAATGTCAAACCATCATAAAGTTTAAAAGATAAAAGAGAATGTGAAAATAACATCCAAAAATAATATTATTCCTGAGAATGAGACAGTATTAAATACTGAGAACTGAATTTAAAAGAGAGCATTAGCCCAACTTTAGCACCTTATGTCCACTAATTTAACTAGAAACATGTTTTGCATTAATCTTAAGCACAGACTAACATTCATCTCATTACCTATACATGTAGGCGGATCAGGCTGCCAAAAGAATCGGTTATTCAGTTGCACACATGTAATTTTAGCCTGTCCTTGAAGCTGATAGCCAGGATCACACTGAAAGGTAGTGGTGTCCCCAGGCTCTCTGCTGTCTCCATATCTGGTGCCATTCTGTGGTGTTCCAGGATCGTTACAGGTTGATGCAACAGAAGCTATAGGGGAACCAAATAAAAGCTTTAAGGTTAGGTACTAAACATCCACAACTATAAACATAATATTTTTATAAGAACATTTCAACTTGAGGCAATATTATTTTTTCATCAGTTTCAACAGGCACTTTGCTCCTTTATTTCTATTAGAATTTGATGACTAAAATAAATGCTTATGTTGGCTTCCTGCCAATTTCCTTAGTATAATATATGGCCTGAGAGGAGATAAATGCTTTTTTTTTTTTCTTCCAATAAATGTATCAAAAGAGCTAGAAATTCCTTTTCTCACTTTAATGTTCCAGTTATCAAAACAAATTTCTTTATGCACTATGATACCTCTTATACAATACGGCAAGTATCATCATGTAGATAACATTATTTTATGGTTTGAATATTCTCCAGCGTGGAAATGCTATGTATAAATAGCTGCTTGAATTGTATACAGTCCTGAATTTCCCATTTCAGTGGCAGGCAACAAGTTTCTTGGTGTATACTCCAGCTGAATCTAAGCAAGATACTTTTCCTATAGTCAGGCTCCTGAGTTTGTATGACAGATATATGTATCTGTTTATATCTGTGTATATACATATATATATATACACACAGATATACACGCATGTATAGTATATATCTGTTCATATACAGACAATGCAGTCCAAAAACACAATATTAAAACAAGCAGAATAATCAGCACAATAAAGCCAGTAAATTTACCAAAAAATGCATACAAAAATGCAAGCACAAATCTGGAAATGCATACACAAATCTACAACCACTGTGGATTACAGTTATAGCAAACTCATGAAATTTGCAGTATCTCCTACAAAGTTTTTCTTCCCATCACCTTAATCCAAGCTTCCCAGAAATCTATCCCTGAGCCTTCTACTGCCCACACTGTGACATTCCTGCCTGCAACATCCTCCAGTCTTTGGAGGTACCCTCCCCAAATAGCTGAACTGCAATCTGCTACTCACCACACCAAGCTGCTCCTCCAACTACGTCCTTTTCAAGGAATATACCAAACTTATTAAAAAAAAAAAAAAACAAAAAACAAAACACCCTAATCCAAACGCTGTCATCATAGATGGTATAAATGGTATATACGCATAGATTATGCATCTGTGAATAAATTCCTCTACCATCTTCTCTGTTAAAGGTCAAACTTTAGTATTAACTTACTTTAAAAAAAAAAAAAAAATTAAGCTTACATATATGTTTTCTTCCATACTCATTATTTAGACACCTTTCTTAAGCTGATTCATATCTATCTTGACTCTGTTGATTCATATCCATCTCTACTCATCAGAAGATGTCTTTTCAATGTTTAATATTGCTCTTATTGCTTTAAGAGATGACAAAACCAATGAGGAACATTGAGAGATAACTTATTAAAAGTATATATACCCATGTTAAAAGTGGTTTCTTATCACTTGCTTGGGTAATGAGCTATTGTTATCAATTATCTTATTCTTTGGCTATGCATTCTCACATATTCTGGGGAAGCAGCAACTACATCCTTCTGTATTTTGAGTAATATGCAGTACACCGAGCACTTGGGCTTTAGGATGTTATCACGAATTACAGGCCAAAAAAAAGAACAGGAACATTTAAAAAAAAAAAAAAAAAAAAAAAAAAAAAGCTCCTTTACGTCTTTACATTCTTCATTTTCTGTTATTACCAACAGAAGGACTTAATCTCTATTAAACTTCAATATATATTGTTTCAAAGGCTATATCCTATTCACTGGGGCTTTTCTCACATCTCACACTGCTTTAAGTAATGAGTGACAAGTAAACAAAAGGCAGTATGCTCTAGTGTATATCCTGCCACATGTTATTATTTTCAAGAGAATTTTATACTTTTCCAGGAAAGATTTTGAGGCTCAACAGCCTCAGATAAATCACACAGCTGTTGTTCTTACTTCATCTAATCAGATATATCTTCATGTTCTGCTGTAATTCTTATTTCATTGAGCTTTGAGTTTTTGGAAGAACTGGGAAAGATGTAGGAATGTAGGAAAAGTGATAGGAATTTATTCAGAAATTGAATTGGAAGCTCTTGAGCAGAAAAGCAATAAAGATTTATGTTTGAATGCTGTGCAAAAGTACAATATTTAACTTAAATATAAATTTAAATATGGCAATTTAGAACTTTCACCACCCACTTCTTCGTTTGTTTGTTCTTGTTACAAGAATTGAAAATGCAAGAGAGCAGATATACGTTCTCTCTAAAACCTTCTCTTCTCCAGGCTAAATAGGCCCAACTCACTTAGTCTTTCCTCATACAAGAGATGGTGCAGTCTTTTAATCATCTTTGTCACTCTCTGCTGGATCCTCTCTAAAAGCTCCACATCCCTCTTATACTGCGGAGACCAGAATTGCACCCAGTATTCCTGGTGCAGTCTCACCAGAGCTGAGGAGAGGGGCAGAATCACCTCCCTTGACCTGCTGGCAACATCCTCCTGATGCAGCCAGGCTCCCACTGGCCTTCTTGGCCACGAGGGCACACTGCTGACTCATGGTTAACTTAGTGTCAACCAGGACTCCCAGATTTCTCCAGCAGGTCAACCCCTAATCTGTACTGATGCCTGGGGTTATTCCTCCCGAGGTGCAGGGATCCACCCTGTGACCCCATTGTAGAAGGCTATTAAGTTTGTCAAACATGACTTCCCTTTTGTGAATCCATGCTGACTACTCTTGATCACCTTCTTTTCCTTCACAACCCTAGAGATAGTTTCTGTATTGAATTGCTCAATATATATAATTATATATATGAATTTGCAGGTGAGGGAGAGGTTGAAAAAGTGATGGAAGGAGGGAAGGAGGGAAGGAGAGAAGGAGAAAAAGCTGGATAAATTGTTATTATGGTAATGGTATACTAAACTGGTATTATGGATACTCCAGTACCTGGAAGAAGCATAGGAAACTTAAAACCTATCAGAATATCAGAATATATGGTGTATGATAACGGAAACATTATAAATGCAATAGTTTGGCTTACCATTTTATTATTTAAATTCTGTGACCTTTTTTTCCCACTGCAATTTAGTATTTCTCATATATTGTGAGTTCTCCTGTTTCTATATGAAGTACAAGTATGGTAGTTTGTCAGCAGTAGATTTTTTTCTCCAGAATGTATAATTTTGGTCCAAGAACTCAAGTAATGCTGTCACTAATAATGAGTACTGCGTAAGCAATCCCCAGGCACTGTTCTGAAAATTTACCTGACATTCATATTAGCACATTTTACTAAATATATACTTGGCCATGGGGGAAGGACATCATGGTCAAGACTCCAGAGAAATAATTTCCTATTTGATAGAACATAACTGCTCTTAAAAATAGATTACTATAGGAAGTACATGAACATAAACTCATCTCTGTCATTAATTAGCATCCTTTTCAAAAAAACTTTGAATAATACTTTCTTTTTTTTTTTTTCCTTAAAGGGATATATTGCAATATAGATTGCAATACAGTAAACAACATTTGCTTTGATTTTCGCCTGAGGAAGTATTCACCAAACCAATAGGAATGATGCCTTTTAAAATTAGTTTCACTGTTATTCTACATTTCCTGCATATAAAGTTCAAAATTTTCAGAACAACCATACTAATAATCATAAGTTGTTCTTTATTTATTTTATTATTTTATTTTTTGTTCTTGCAACCTTGGAAATTATGTCTTTGAGACTCGTAACCTTTTTATCATGCCAAATACACTTGATCCTAATTAAACAAAACACCAGATATTTAAGCAGTGATGTGTCATCTAGTAAAGTGAACATTTAGACAGGCTGTCAACTTCTCATCTTATCTCATTTCCAAGTTGCTTGGAAACAGCTTATACTTCCCAAGAGGTTCTTTAACTTCATAAAAATTAGAAGTCTACTATTACTTCATTTGGTATTGCTCAAAAATCTAAAGGTTATAGATGTTATATGCATTAATATATAAACCAGACACTGAAAATTGCCAGTTCTGTCATCTATCTCACTTCATAAGTAGCTTCTTTTCTTCTAAATCCATGTAATAATATATAGTGATGAATTTAATATCTATCTTACATACTTATATCAATGGACATATGTTCACTCTCTGATGTGACATTGCCACGTGTTCACTCTCTGATGTGACAATTTTCAAAAAAAAAAAAAAAAGAAAAAAAAAAAAAAAAAAAAAAAGAAATTTAGAAACCTGAAGAGAGGTATGTTGTAAATCCTGCAAAGCAATAACTACATTTTGGGTTCATGGGGGCTACATCAAAATGAAATTCTCAATTTAAAGTTTTAGAAATGGCTGGGAATATTTAGATGCCTAAGGTGGCATAGCCAGGAGAAAGGATTAGGATCTCAGTAGGCTGGAAAAGAACTTCTCACTTCCCAGTACTTGCACATGTATTCTAGGAATTAAATCATAAGATATTCATCAAATTATAAAGTATCACTCTGTACATATTTCCCCTCCCTTGCTGTTTCAACAGCTCAGCTGGCTCAGAAGTACCAGGAGAACAGACAGTTGGAAAAAAGAGAGATACTTGGTCAGTCTTTCTGTGATGGCAGCCTTTGTGATAGGATTCTTTATTGAGAATTTGATTGTTTTCTAAAATCTTATTTTAGATCTCAATTTTCATGTGGTACCCAAACTACATCTTCAAAGTTGATTTAAATGTTCACTGAAATGTTTTTGAGAACATAACACAATGTAAATTTGTGTGTCTCTAACCTTGTCAGTAATATATTAGAGTTGTTCCCCATTTATCTTTTACCAGAAGGACACTGCATTTCTGCCAGTTTGTTTAGCCTGCACTCTAGCTCAAGAAAAAAAAAAAAAAAAAACATTTCATCAATATTGTTTTCACTATGCCTATGGCAAACAACCATGTAAGCTCTTTGCTGCAAATGTTTGCTGCACTTCTATTTTTTTCTACATATTTATAAAATTAATAGAGGATTCCAGGAATTAACCTTATAAATTGAAATGATGCATCAGTTTCTCCTGTTTTGAGATGACTGCTTGAATAACAGGTTTGAGGGTTTTAGAATATCTTCAGACATTGTACATAGGATTTGTAGTTATTTCAAAACAGCCAACATTTTCATAACAGGTGAAAACAGCATTTGCCCACTGACAAATGTCTTATATATATTCAGAGTAATAATTATGCAACTTACTTATAAGCATATGATCAAGTAAGGCTTGCATTATCTAATAATGTAAAAGCAAAACCAAACCAAACCAAAAACCTAGATCAGTCTCTTCCATTAAGTTGGAACGAAAAAAAGCTTACATGAATAAATTTCAGATGTAGCTATTAAGACATTTTATACTCCCTGCTTGATCTCCATAAAACAGCAAGTGTTCGCAGCCATCAAGATGCAGAAGTAGCGCACAGCACTGCTTGAAACCTCCCCACTATGTTTCAGCCCAGCTCTTGCACCAGTACAAGGCTGGATTACAAACCTGGAAGTCCTGGTACTGGTGCATCAAGGATCCTGAGTCACAGAATGAAGAATGTGAATTGCCTGTACATGCAATTTAGCATTACAAGTCTACTGAACCATATTCAGAGTGAGTCTCATTGCACACTGATCTCTGCAAAGGGCTCTAAATAGTTGCATAAGAAAACTGAATAGAATGGTAGGGTTTCCTTTAAAATTGGCAGCATGAATGAGGAAACCTCAAGAACTGCTTTTAGAGAGCTAATCTGGAAGGACAGGTTACTTCTTCAAAATAGTGACCTTTAGTCCTCTTACATCACATTAAGAGAATTAAACAGAAAGTTTTTTTTTTAGAAATTGTTTTCCATGTTTAATGCCATTGTCTTATTATGAACATATTAATGTTCATAATATTAACATGCAATATTAATAGAACCAGAGAAATCAAGAAAAGAAACCAAGCAATAAAATATAATTAGATTACAGACTTTAAAATGCAATCTTAAATTCTGGTGCCCAACTATTTCTTTTAGTAAGTGATACCTTAAAGCATTTTATTTTTCTTGAACTCAAGATTCAATTATTTAGTGAGGTATATATGTGATTATGTATAACTTGCTTTTATAAGTATTTTTGTGCTAACTATTCGTTCCTGGTAATTTCATTGTTTCTAAGATTTAAACAATTGCACTACAAATGCAATTCCTGGAAATGAAGAGTATGTCATTGAAATGCTGATACTACCTAAATGTAATAGCTCAAACTATTAAGCAAGTAATTAAAGGCTGTCTGAGCAATAAAAGAACAATTTCCAAGACTGCACTACTCTACTAGTTCAAGATATATGGCCCAGTTACTGTAAGCATTTCAGTAGACAGATGTATGCTCAAATGGAATTCAAATACTGGACATAAGCAGATATCAATGCTTAAACATATTTGTCAGAGTCATAAATACAGAGCCTGGTGGCATAAACACAGAGCCTCTGATGTTCACGCTCTTGTCAGAAGAAAGAAGATACTACCAATGTGCCAACATCAAAGACAACAACTTCCAAGTAACTATTCTCATTAACTGTTTGGAATTAGGGGTTTATTTTATTATAATTGATGTCTTGTGTTGTTGAGTTAAAGATTTAGTCATGAATCCTTGCTCTTCAGTTCTTATTTCTTCATTTATACTCAAGAGAAAATCTGGGGAAAGTAAGGAAACAACAGAAAACAAACAAACAAACAAAAAATACAAAGCAAGCCTGCCTGACCAAACCAAGTACAGAATTGCCATCATTTCATATTTCTCGCTTAATATTTTATGATTAATAAAATGAATGTCTACAGTTGCTCTAGTAAGATAGAAATCTTAAAAAAAAAGATTAAAAAAAAAAAAAAGTTAATTGAATTATATGCTTAAAGAAGCTATGAGAGAGAAAAATAAACTATTCAGGGGTCAGGACAGAAAACTATCATACATGAGTTTGACTCCAGAAGTGCTAGACATTTCCAAAGATGTATAAAAAAATCATTATGAGATGTGTGAAAATAAACACTTGATGCATCACACTCTTGAAGGACAAAATCTATGAAAACAAATGAAGAACTATAAATGCATCATTTAGTTTAAGAAAAAAAAAGTACAGATTTCTCAAGTTATAACAACTAAGAATTTAGTTCAAAGAAAAAAAAAAAAAGCTAGACTGTTACAGTATAATCCTTAAGTATTGTTAAAATGAGGCTGAGTCTGCAAAAAAAATAATATGCCTAGAAAGTCCCTGACAGAGCTGTTGCTTTACTCTGCCATGTCTACTGGTTTTGTTAAATACTATAGTTAGATATAAAAAAATTCTCAATAAAACAAACTTCTAGATGCACAGGTTAATAAAAAACAATGAACCACCTACTAGCATAAGATGCAATTGCTTTCAGAAGTCCAGAGCCCCTGAAGATTAAACACTCAGGACACCACTGATCTGTTTCAGCACAGTGCCTAGACTCATTTAAAATGCCCTGATGTAGCCAAAACACCCGCATGCGACTAGGAGATATGACCTAAGGGTGTAAAGGGTAGATGGAGATCAAACAGAATTACCCTGAGGCATCTCAAATGGAACTAGAAAATGATGAAAGGGAAACCAAGTCATGACCTTAGGCTAGGATTAATTTCACCTAGACTTACATGTCTAGAAGTTTCAAATTTAGTCTACAGACTAGATCTTAGAATAATGTTTTTGGAGCAATAACACCTATAGCTGATGAGCTGATGATATATATATATATATATATATATATATTTTCCAAGGAAAAAGAAGGAAATTTATCTCATTTACCTTAAACACTGAGGACAGAGCTAAGCAAGGTTAGATACCTTATTTTTTTAAAAAAAATAACTTTGCTGCTAGTAACTGAGCTATCTTGGGAGAAAAAGAAGACAGGTATCAAATTTGCTAGACCCTCCCTGTGTTCACATTCTGTATCTTGACAAGAAAGAGTTGGTTGACATCCCTAGCCTGTTATACATAGTTTAAATGTACTTAACCCCCAGAGTAAAGGTCAATTTTGTACAATGAACTCCATTTTTGTCCTTTTATGCATGATTACATGGTAATTAAGTTTTAATGAAAAGCATTAGGCTGACTGCAATTAACATAATCGCTCTAGTCAGTTCATGTCCTCATGTTCTACATGCTGAGCTGAGTGGGCAAGAAAATACGCTTTTAATATTGTCTAAACATTTTATGAGCTTCAGCCTTCTTTTATATATACACATTTATTAGAAGCAACTCTGCCTACACATAAAATAGAGTAATTAATAGAAAATATTTTTTGATCTATCAAGTTTCATCCTGAGTAGGTGATTCATCATTTTGTTTCTCTCCTCATACCATCCTTTCACATCACTCTCTTTCTAGCTATATGTAATATGGGCATTCCAGTTTATTTCTCATTTGTGTGTGTGTGTGTGGTTTTTAAACTCATGTCTAAATAAAATATATTCCTTAACAAGTACATCACTGAAAATACTTTAAGTGACACAAGGATTTACAACTTGAGTAATTATCTTAATATAACTTGTAATAAATCATTACATTTTCCAGAATTCCCACAAATTCTTTTTACTAATTTGTGCAGCATTGGCCTAAACTGACATATAGCTTGAATACATGATGAATTTAAAGTCTGCAAAGATTCTCATATATCCATAGTTCAAATGTTACTGGATCATGGCAACAGAGGTCTGCCCATTGTCTGCACTGAGTCTTTTTGTTTTACAACTAAGAAGAAAAAACATTACAACACTACACTTACCAGGAGGGGTGACCTGAATTCCTTCTATAATTTTTCTTCAACTGGAAGTGAGATATTCAGTTCCTTACCACTAATACCAATTAACCTCAGTTAGACACACACTTCAATTGGTCAGCATGATCACTGAACAGATCCATACCATTTTACAGTAATCTGACAAAATCAGTTCTTCAGTCTTCACAGTATTTCCTTCTCTCCTATTTACTACTCTCACTACCTATGTTGATAAGTCTGGCAACTTACACATTTTCTTTCTGACATAATTTATGAATTAACTGATAGGTTTGATCCTTCACTACTACATTTGTAAAATTGACATTTTAACACAGCTTGAAAAGCAGCATATTATATAGCAAAACCATCAGCAATTTCAGAAAAAAAAAAAATCTGCTCTTGTTCTTTAGTTGATACTTCAAATATCTCATCATATTCTGTCCTTCTGGCCACAACATCCACAAAAAATAAATTTAATGAAATAAACTAGTAAACTAAAATGTATTATTTAGAGAACAGCAACATACCCCTCTTCTCTCTCTCTGTAATATTGAATAGATATCCTCATTCAGAAATAACAGAATTGGATTTATTAGTGCCATTAGTGACTTAGGTTCACATATTTTATTAATTCATCTTCCTTTTCCTACATTCCTGAGTAGATATGCCCTTACATAAACATCTAAATATATAAAGATACAATGACTGAATCAAAGACAGTGATATAGTCTCCCTAGAGTATCACCTACGGTCTTTAAGACTTCAGCTACAGCATAACAATCTCACATACTCAAGTTTTACAACATTGATGCCATTCTGTGTACAGATATGCTTTTACTTTAGACCTGAAGATGAAACTTGAATTTTTTTTATTAACTTAATAGTAAATCTTTTAAAGTTTTTAAAGAAGGTAAGATATATGGTATTCTTTTTTCCTTCGTTTAACTGTGTACACACATAATTGCTGAAATCATAAAAACGATCAAGTATGCAGCCAATGTAGTGACTAAAAAAAAGAAAAAAAAATATAAACACACAGGAGTTAATAAATAATACCAGTTAATAGTACTGGTAAGATTATATAAAAGAAAAAAAAAAATTTTGCATGTGCAAATCCATCTGGTTTTGTAAGTAAATAATAAGAAAATAATAGTGAAGTTGCTGTAAAAACGAAGGGCTAAGAAATCTTGAAGGAACAAAGGAAATCCAAACAAATTCTACTAGCATCTGTTTTGCATAAATACATGTAATAGTTATAACAATATCTTCTTGTAATGACTAAAGAAGTTGTAAGATAAAAAACAAATATTTCATGTATACTAGAATAAAAACTGATCATATTTGAGATGAAAAATGATTTACATACTTGAGAACTGAATGGAAAAGCCTGATTTGCTGATAAAGAAGTCGCTGTCAAATTGTAATGTCAACGAGTTGAAAGTGCTGTGAATATCCTCCGGAAGAGCTGAGCCACTCCATTCTTTTAGCAATATGCTGCTCTCAACAGGCCCATCCCATACCTTCAAGATGTCATGAGCAACCTCAGTGTCAAAAACAATAAAATGCAGACTGCAAGATATTAAAAGATTAAAAAAAAAGGGTTACTCATGAAACATAATTACATAAAAGTCAAAGCAATCATTCCAAAATTGTTCTTAATCTGGAAATGTTATTTCTGAAAAAACACTGGTGGTTCACAAGTGATACACATTTATTTTTTCAGTTAGATGAGATGATTTCACAGCACAGATTCTGTTCTGTCCTCTTTACATTGCAACTGCAAAATCCACTACTATGATATATTACACCTGTTCTATAAATTAACTTGCTTTGATCATAAATATTTTGAGAGTTAAGAACTATGATTTGATGAAAGCTTTCCTCTTGTTATTCAAATACAATTCTAAAACTACTAATGATTAAAATTAGAACTGATTAGAACAAAATGATATTCTTTCTAATCATCACTTGTCTTCTACTAGATGTTAGCATGTATAGTCCAGGAAATTCTGCCAGTTCTGTGGGCATTTTTTTCCTATATACATTAAAAAAGTCTTCTCCCACCTTTGCCTTCTCACAAAACTCATAAACTATAACTGAACTGAAATGAACACTCTAATCTGTATTTATCTTCAGTTGCAATACTAGATTTAGAGCAGTATTCAAGAATGTCATCTTAGTATTCAAAGCATTTGCAGTGACTTCAAGCTCTGGCTGTTGCTTATGTTTTTAATTCTGAAGAAATCTAGTAATTATCACCGTGATACTTCTTCATTGAATTCATTATTAATTTCCAATTTATCCTTCAAATAAACTGATTGAATTCATCTGTGATGGTACAAATTCATTATTTGGTTTAATGAAATGGACTTACTAAAAAAAAAGAGGATTTTTCAGTGAATGGACTTACCTTGATAGTACATCTTCATGATCAGTTAAAATGGTTGTTCACATAAACTGATTATTGAAACCACTTAGTATTTGTTTACAACATCACACATATTGCATTGTAATATATGCAATATATTACAATTATATATGTAATACATATGCATATGTAATATGCAATATTGCATTGTAATATATGCATATATTGCATATATTACTTCCATTGCAGTAAGAAAGTAGTCTCTGCTGCCTATCATTAAACATGGAAGGATCAGGGAATTCTGAACTGAAATTAAGATAACCTATTTTGATTAGAATAATGTTTAATGGTTTTGCTACACTCTTGTTTTCAACACAATTTCCCGCTAGGAGGAAATATTTGCATTATTTCCTGTGAGTATCTGCAACAAAGATGAGCTGAAATAATCTTTAATTTTTGATATTCCTTCCACAATTAAGCATTCTCTTAAACCTGTTTACACTCACTCCTAAAGTCTTCTGAAATGTTGTTGGTCTTAACCATTCAACTGCTTATAAGAAACAGTGTTACATACTTTAGAAAACATACTATAAAAGAAGGGAGCAGTAACAGTAAATGAAATCCCCTCAGAGCTGCACATAAGGCTTTATAGTGTTAATCTCTGGTTGCTGTTAATTTTCAAATCCTTACCAGGCCAGAGTATTCATGACAAAAAAAAATCACTTCTAATAGATACTCAACAAATTCCAAATTCCTGATGCAAAAGTACTCCTAGCAGACAATCTTGCACTTTATGCTTTCTTGAGCTTTTTTTTTTTTAAGAAAGTATTGATTAATTATATTCTATACTTATATCACATTGAAAAGCTACTAATTATTGCATCAAAGGGCAGTACATCGTGGCAGTAACATAAAAGTAATAATAATAATCATAAAAGCATTACAGAGATTACAGGGGATGAAATCTGACACCACGGATGACAGCTTAATGTTTTAGATGGTTGACAATTAGAAAAAGGCATAGCAGTGCACAACTCCACAACTCTACCACATATGTCTATATTATCTAATGTAATTGGCAGTTCTGAATTAGATGCCTAGCTGTCTTTTGTACAATTTAGGCACTCAGCTTCCCTGGAGGAACAACATAGCAAAACAAGCATCAACTTTATTAATATAGGAAGTAGTTAATAAACATAAACAACGTGGAAAAGATAAGTAGGTTAGGCAGAGAATAAAATTTACAAAATACTGCAGTCAACAACAGAATTGACTTAATTATGTACCTTATTGTCTTTCCTGGATCTGCTTCAATAATCCAAGTACAATGAAGATTATTGTCATAGGGTGCTGGGTAACCTGGAGACAAAATGCGCCCCGATG
>JAVCKT010038342.1:0-12669 GCA_032273925.1 Rhynchotus rufescens
CCGCTGCCGGTGGCCGCGGTGCTGCCGGCGGGCGGGAGCGGGGAGCGCCTGGGCGGCGCCACCCCCAAGCAGTTCTGCGCCGTGCACGGGAGGCCGCTCGTCAGCTACGCCGTGCGGGCCATGGAGAGGTAACGAGCCCCGGGGAGCCCCGGGGATAGCGTCCGCTTGGAGGCGCGTGCCTGGCCGTTAATGCCCATATGTGTGTGTATATGCACGTATATATAGGCGTAGGTGTATAAACACACATGTGTGCTTCTTGTCCAGTGCTGAGGTAGCCGAGGCCCCGCATGTGGTGTCCCTGGAGCCCTTTGGGTCGGCGCCGGTGTCACCGGGGTTCTGGATGTGCCGCCCTGGCCCAGCCCGAACCTTTCGGCTTCCTGCGGAGCAGAGGAGCGAGCGGGGAAAGGAAATGGGGCTGCCAACCTCTCCCGGCGCGCCGAGCTCGTGGAAACTTGTTCAACGTCAAATTCGGGCCCCTTTTTCCATCCATACGCAGGGAGGCTTCCCTCAGGTCACTTGGTTACTTTATGAAAGAAATATTGTTTGTTTTCTGCGTTTAATTCTCAGCAGTGGCCAGGCACAAGGCTGAGCGCATCACTAAGCAAAACCTCCGATCCAGAGCTGCAGCTTCTGCCAAAATGCCATGGGAATCTACAGAATAATGCCCTCAGTCAGTGTGCCAGAGACCTGGGAAAGGAACGGAGTGAGGCTTGGGAAGGAAGTGATGGCCCCAGGAAAATAAAACATCACTCAAAAATCTTTAATTTCTACTGCCAGTGAGTTCTGGGAGAGGAACATTTCTTTGAGCAGCAGTGTTAGATTTGTGTTCTAAAGCTGCAAAAAATTAGATGACTGAATTCAAATGTTACAGTTTGCCCAAGCACATGATCCAAACCGGATTGCAAGGGACTTGGCCAAGGGTTTCCCTTGGCTTAGGAATGTGGTGGTCGGTGCCGGTCCTCGCTGGGGCAGAACTTGTCCCATCTCCCTGCTGGTGTGGGTGGAGAGGTGCCTGGTGTGCATGTGTGCTGGGAAATAGGAAAAGATCCCACTTAAAGATTGAAATGACTTGTTTTCATCTCAGTGCCTTTCATTCCCAAAATGTAAAGGAGGTTCTTACTCCTTACTTGGTGTAAATATGAGCACAGAAAATGTGGTATTACTGAGGAACTGTGGCTTGTCACCACATCTGCCACCTGGAAGTGCCAGACCTTCTGAAGTTAGTTTGGTACTATCTTCTCATGTCTAGTATTCAGTCTCCCTAATAATAATGAATCATTAGCTTATTAGCCTGTAATAGCTTCTTACCAACCAGTTCCTGGTTATTTTGTCTACTTAAGCTGTTTTTCAGCTTGGGATTTTGGGCCTGGAAAAAAAATGTAGCAACATACAGACAAATACATTAGCAAACCAAAAATTTGCAGCTGTTTTGCATGTGCTTTTTAAGCATGAGGTGGTGAGGATTTTTACCCCATTTAGCTGAAAGTAACCAGAACCTTAAATATTGGTGTGGAAAACTGTCAGACAAGAGCAGACATGAGTGAATAAGCAGCATGTCCTGTTCCCTGGGATGACAGAGTTCAGGAGGTTGGCCTTCCAGTAACAATCAAAGAAAATGCCCCTAGGAAGATGACATAAGGGTGAGTAGGGTAGGGAGGAAAGATTGCTTTTTATTGCCATCACAGTGATGCTGATAGGAAGGTCAGGCCCTACCTTGGGGATAAAAATAAAATACAATACATAAACATATAAAATAAGTGTGTGAGTTTTCCTAGGAATTTATTTCTACTTTTGTTGGCCTCTTGGGCATCAAGACCTGCAGAACTACAGTGGTGTTGGTGTTCTTCCTTTTTGCCCTGTACATGGTGGCAGGGTTCGTCCTACCCTTTAGCTACGTGGTGTGTGCCTGTTTGCAGTGGGGTGTTTGCAGGTCCCTGCTCCGAGGCAGGGAGGAATCCCTCCTCTCCGTGTGCAGGGGTGTGTGCATGGAGCGAGGGGTTTCCCTAAGCTACAGCGAGCAACACTGGGAGGTAAAAGTTGAAAATTTCACTCGATTTTCACCACCCAGAGTTAATGTATTTGCTGAAATAAGAGCAATTAATTACCCAATGGGTTCAAACAGCTTCTTTGCTTAAGATGATGTAGTCTCACCAAACAGGTGACCTGATGTCAAAAAGCATCACCTGGGGGACGTGTCCAGGGAACTGCCTTTTCGGAACTGTCTTATTTGCCAGTATTTATGTCCTCGTTGGCTGGTGCTTGCTCGCTGGTTGCATAGGTCACACAGCAGCCTTTTTGCTGAAGGGAGAGTAGCTCTTTGGCTTATCCTGTTACTCTTAGCTTATTTTTGAAATGGCTTACCAGCTAAAATGGAGATAGCAAGCAATCCAAATGTTTGGATCCAAATCCAACCTTTATGAAGCTATCACCTTTCTTTTCTGCTCAATAAGGAATGCTAGCTTAGCTTTTTCAGGGCAAATGGATTGCCTCTGTACATGAGATGTTCTGAACTTGCTTAGTGTATCTGGGAGGCTTTTCAGACTTACACTCTCCCTGCTTGCATTGGTTTAAAAACAAAAGAAAAGTGCATGTGTATTGTTTATATATATCAAGAAAGTGGAGAAAAAAGAAAGGAGAAAAATTTGCACTTGCTTTCTGCCTTTGACAGCATTCCTTTTTGCCATTTGAATAATGTCACCAAAACTGAAGTAGCAGTTTGTGTTTTATCTCTGAGGAGTTTCTGGGCAGTGAAAGATGGTGTCTTCTGCTGCTAAAGCCATCTCGGCAGCTGCTGTCTGGCTCAGCCTTTGCTTTGCTGATGCTAGTGCTCGTTTCAGTAGGTTTGGTGTGAGGTGAGTTGCTTCTGGTCCAGGGAAGAGCTGCAGAAACTGACTGCAAGCGTTTGAGCCTTTTGTCAGGCTTAAGGCTCCGCGTTGGTACTTATTTCATTTTATACAGAAGTATAAAGGTTTAAAACCTCAAAATCACATTGGCACCTGAGCCTACAGCTAGGTGATAAGGGTCTCCAAGCATAGCCCTTTGTTATTAAATTTTTGCTTCAGACTATGTTTAAGTCAGGCAGTAACTTAAGTCTGTTTCTGACCTAATGAATTTCTTTTCTTGGAGCTCTGGCTTAGCTAATATAAAAGTGAATCCTTTTGCTAAAATGAACAGGATCGTTTGGCACTAGGCAGCAGACCTGATTAGAAATTTTGCAATTGACTAAGTGATGACCACCTAGGCAGTATCAGGGAAGAAATTTAGTCCTTTTTGCTCAGTTTTTTCCTTTTACTAATCTTGGGATTGTGTTAAGGCAGCTGTAAAGTGATTTGCAGTGGGATTTTACTTTTGTTTCATTTGATCAGACTTGATTTTCCAGTATAGAACCACAACCCATGTGGTATAGAATGGGTAGAGTTCTGTACTTGTCATGTTTTAAATCATTTTACAGCTTGTTACTCAGATCTCCTCTGTGCCTTATTCAGATTGCTTCTAAAGCTTCCATCATCAAACAGAATGGAACAGTTTTTTAACATTTGCTATTAGAAAGGGTGCTTATTATTTTTATTTCTGAGTAGGTCCTGAATTTAATATTTTGGTTTAAAAACAAAGCGTAAGTGTTACAGATGAAGGAGAACAGATCTGCATGCTGCCAGGCTGAGCATCATCTGGCAATCCTAATAGTTCATTTGGTAAATCGCCTTGCAGCATTTCCATAAGTATTTTTTGTAAAAGCTAAAGCACCTGTGTCATGCGTAGATCCCATTCACGAGAAACGTGGGGCATAGTTTACCAAATTAGTGCTTTTCTGTGAGTTTTGTAAAGCACTTCTGCTGGGACACTCTGTGCCGCAAAGCGCAAACTCTTCTTCCACCCACTGAGCCTAGAGCCTAGCAGGGCTCTTCTGCGGGAATAGTTTCCATCCCTGAATCTCAACTCTGGTCGTAGCCTGTTGGTCCCGGGCGAGTTTCAGAAGGACATCCTGGAGTTTATGAATGTGTTGATGCAGACACAGGGTGGAGCTGTGACCGCGTCCTGTCACTTTTGTGCCACTGGAGGCCTTGAGCCATCGCAACCCCATGCATGGATTTATCGTGGGCCGGCCGTTGCTTCACTGCCCTGCCCGGCTCTCAGATAATGCAGAGTGCTCCACAGTGGCATCATCAGCTCTCTTACTTGACTCCGGAATGGGCAATGTCACTGCTTTTCTTACACTGTCACTTGTGAACGTGTGGACTGTCCCCTCTTCCCGGGAACTGTGCAATTCCTTACTCTTTCTGCAAATAGATTGTTATTATTATTTTCTATTTTCTTATTTTTCTATTTTTATTTTTCTATTTTCTTATTATTATTTCTATTTTCTTATTTTCTATTAGTGCCAATAGCTCTCCGTGAGTTTTGCTTTGTTTAAATGACTGAAACTCAATGGGTAAAGAAGATCTGAGATCAATCCAGTGTGCTGGCCCTAATTTTAAATGAGTCACACAGAAGTGCAAAGTTTTGTGGCTGAGACTTCTTTGAGAGTTTTGCAGACCTTTTGGTGAACCTGTGCGAATGATTTGAAATGAATCGTGAAACTGTGATTTCAGATTTTATATGTGCATGACTCGAGTAAGAAATGCTGAGCATGTTAGTGTCGCTGTATTTTCTGTGTTTGTTAGCAACAAAATTAACAGGAGGAAAAATATTTTTCTATTGTTTAGAATGCTACTAGAGCTTCCACTTATTATTTTTAGTTCTTTTATAATTAATTAGATTACAATTTTCCATAGGTGTTTGGTTACAATACCCAAAGAAGGTGGAAGATACACTGATCTTTTCTATAATTCTGAGAGATGATCTGCCTCACAGATGACTTTCCTTTTGGAGTAAAGTTAGCTCCTGGACAAAAACTTCTCACGTGTTGTGATGGGCACCAAGAAGTTGAGTATTTCTAAAGAGCTACACACACACACACACACATATTTGTATATAGACACATTTTTTAATTGCAAGGGTTTCGTAACCTGAGCCTTTCTGTGTCGGCAGAATCATTTTCAATAACTCTGCTTTTGAGAGAGAATTTGCCATGCTTCTCTCTCTTTGCAAAGCTAGATTTGTAGGCTACAGGTAAGTGTAGTAAATAATTTTTTTCTCCAATTCATTACTCATCTGACCAAAAGAAAAAAAAAAAAGTGGCTGTCATCTGTGAAGATATAGAAAGGAAATAATGTTAAATCCTTTTTGATGTCCTCTACATAGCATTTAGGAAATAAAACACTTAAGTAATTCAATTTGAATTGTGACATTTTCATTATTTTAAAATGCAATGCTGTATGTGACTAATTTTTGTTCTTGAGTCCTTTGACCTACATATGATTTCAGCCAAACTTCATTTATGACTTTTTGATCCTGTGGGTTCCTCCCCGCTTCCCCATGGTGGAATTAGGCTGATACCTGTGTTAGGTGCTTGAAGTTTCCAAAAGCAGTCTTTTCATGGGATGGTGGCTGTGCCTTAAGTTACTTTTGCTAACTTCCCACAGCAGAAATCTGTGCACACACATACATATATAATGCATGCACATGCTCCCAGGCTGCCAGCATGGGGCCTGCTTCTGTCAATACCTGGGTGTTGTGGCCCTGATTCCCTCGTGGTCTGTCTGTCCCTGCTCGTCTGGGCCTTGACAGAGAGATCTCTGTCCCCAGAGCTTCCCCGTGGTCACGTTGCTGCCCAGCTCTGTTCACTGGGAGTCAGGTACTGCCTCCCAGGACTCCATATGTTCCAGATCCCAGAATTTACCATTTTATTGGAGACTGAATTTAGGAGGAACTGAAATAGTGCAAGGTATATGATTGATTTAGAAATTAGAATTGAAACTGGTGATAAGGCTGGAATAAGAATTGTTTGGAAGGCTTTTTGGAGGTTTATCAGAAAATTTTATTTCTACAATATTTTTTTCTCTCAGAATTGAGACTACTTTGGCATTGGCATGTTGGTAGAGATCTTATGTAGCTCTCTGTAATAGATATGGATAGACTGCTAATGTGCAAGCATAAGTGCTTGAGAATGCACTTTATTTAGCCATGTCGAATTTTTTCATATGTATTTATATGTCATACAGATATTTGTAATTTTATTTTATCATTCATGTCTACTTTTCTGTTTCTGTACTATTTCTTCCAGGATAAGTTGGATATCTGACATTATTGTGGTCGTCTCTCCTGAAAATATTGAAACAATGAAGACTATCGTTGAGAAATATGGTCACAAAAAAGTTACAGTAGTAAAAGGTGGAATAACACGTCACCGATCCATTTTTAATGGACTGAAAGTATTTGCAGAGAGCGAGTTTTCCAAATACCTGCTCCAGAAGCCAGAAGTGGTGGTTATCCATGATGCTGTGAGGCCGTTTGTTGAAGAAGATATTCTGTTAGAAGTGGTTATGGCTGCTGAAGAACATGGGGTATGTACTAAATAGCTGTGCAAGACTGCAGTGTGCTTACACACTGCACAGAGTCAAAGTGGGATCTCCCGGGACCTGCATTAATGTTGGTTTTTTGTAGAATAGATTCAGAATTCTCATTGCACAGAGAGGTCAGGCTGGAGCAGACTTTTTTAAAAGAGTTATAGGCATAATTTGCTATAGAGAAAAATGATTGCTGTAGAGGCTGTCAGTAAGGTATTAGATTAATGTCCAATTCTCATCTAATGGTAATCACTGTTAGTGTTTGCTGATTGCATCCAGAGAGGAGAGCAGGAGGTCATTTGACTTACAAACGTTGTGTGTGTTCGTTTCATATTTGTGTGGAAATCCTGAGGAGGGAAGTGGCAAGAGAACTATCCCTATGTTTAGTCTAGATTTGTCTAGAACCCTTAAACCTTGCAAAGTGCTGGGAAAGAAGGAAGCTGGAAGCCCCCAGAGTGTGGTTGCAGGTCCCTCATCGTCACTGTGTTTGAGGATTGTGTACTTTCTTGGAAATATTTACAGGAACTAGAAAGATTTCTGAGGAAATCTTTCCTCAGAAAGGACTGGGAGGAGCTGGTAGAAATTACATGGATGCAAATAGAATGGTAAGTTATTTATGATTCTATCAGCAAGAGGAGCTGATGGAGAGGCTGGCTGGTGATCATGGACAGGGTTATAACCAATTCATGACTTAGCCACAGGCTTACTTATACAGTCTGGCATATTTGCCTTGTATTTCAATTCCCTAGTAGTAAACAGGTAAAATACTTCTCAACTTCAGTGAGATGATTTGAGATGAAATCCATTAATCTCCTTGCCTAGATCGCCTCCCTGTCATGTGACTTTATGATCTTACGAATTTGTCTAAGTCATCTTTTTCACTATAAAATTTATTTCTGAAGTGTGTGTGGTATTTAATGTCTCTGTGGTGGTTTCCTGTGCTGGGTTGGATCCCAGCTGGACTCCCAAAGCTACTGTTAGCTACTGATGTTACCTGTTATAGTTAGGGGGCAAACTGAGAAATGTGAGAAGAACTTCATTTTATGTAGTGAACTAGTGTAGTGAACTAGCAGAGCTGCTTGCCAGGGAGAGAAGTACTTATCTTCTGATAATCGTACAGATGTTTGAGGAACTAAATGAAGGGAAAGTCAAGATTTTTTCTCAAAACTGATATGCATGGTTTGGAACATCAGAAGTGTTTTGGTGGAAGAGAAGCTGTTGTTTGGGGTTCTTCATATAGTCAGATTCTTTGCATATATAGGGAGGGTCAATTCTTAACTCTTTAAGAGCAAAAAAGTAGTTACTTTTGCATTTTGTAGAAAGGTAAAAAATCTGACAGAAACATATTAAATCACTAATGTAATAGGAATAATGCTGTATTGTTCATCTGCATACCATATAGATAGCATAATTGTGAGAAACTTCTATGTTCTTTAAAATGGCATTTGATCAAGTAAGTTATTGCATTTCTTACTGCCAATTGTCAGACAAATAAATTACTTTATTACGCTTACTAATCACTTTGTTATTTGCCTGTAGGAATCAAAATGTGCAACTTACCCAGAACTAATAAATTCTGCCTTAAATCTTAGAAACATCGCTTGATTATGTGAAAATATAACTTTGCAACCAATTAAATTCCATTTATATTTTGGGGGTAATTTTGTAATTAAAGTTACATGTTTCTAGAAACAAATTCTTTATTACTAGTAAAAGCTGGGAAAAGTGGAAGCTTCAGAAGGCATTATTCCAAAGCCTCTAGCAATATCTCTCTGCCAGCATTGCATTTTAAACAACACAATCAAAAAAAGTGTTTACAAGAATGAGATCTTTCCCCTCCAACTCTTTCCGGATTTTGTTACCTCTGCTATGGAGGGGGAGGAAGGGAAAAAGTCAATTTAATCTGAGACTCTTTCATTAGTTAAAACCTAAACTGGAATTGAAAATCTAGTTGGTCTTTTTTGAGTAAATAGGCTGAAATCAAAACTCTCGCATTCTTAATGTTAGAGGCTGGATTCTGGAAGTGATTGAACATGAATATATTTTTGTAAATAGCAAGAATCTGAGCAAATCATACATGCCTATACAGGTATACTGTACTATTCAATCTCGTGGACTTTGGTTCCCATACACAAGCAGTCCAAACTACCTCTTTACCCAGAAGAAACCTTCTCGTTCCGTGCTTTATGTCTCTGAGTTTGCCCACACCTGGTGCTGTTATCCCAGTCCTGCCCCGCTGGAGGGTGGGAGCCTGCCCATGTGCACACATATCCTGTTCTTTAACCCAATTCTACAGCAAAGTGAAGCACTCTGTGTGGATTGTGGACTTGCATTAGCAAAGCATGGTGACTGGCAAACCAACACGCTGTGCTCGTTCTGCATTGAAGGACTCCTCAGGGACATCATCTTGCAGCACTGGAGGCAGTGCAGCTCTGCCCTCTTTTCTTCCACAGTTCTTGTTCTTTTAGAAGCAATGACAGTTGTTTATGTCTTCTAATCCCCTCTGGTTTCACTGTATTTGGAATATTTTACACATGATCTTTGCCTTCTTTATTGTAATCTAAGAGTAGTTTAGCCAGCACTACAAATTGCATTTACTGCTTTGGTGACTGTTTATCAGTGTTTATCTTTCATGTTTATACACTTGGGCTGGCTGAAGCCATTCCGTGCCTGTATTCTCAAGGTCTCTGCTATCAACCTGTGCCCTCTCCTTTTGGGTCCTGGTGCTGTCCTGCACTAGACACATCAATAAAAGCACAATAAAGACCTGAGTATGTCAGTGTGTCATCTGGGGATTTGTATTCCACTGATGACAAGAGCTCTGTAGTTGAGGAACCTTTGCTGAACGTAGCAGTGCTTTCTGGTGTTTAGGCACTAGAGTTGGCACTAGGCACTTTCCCCTTTCCTGAGTAGGGGTAAGAGATGTTGCTTGTTTTTAAAGACCTTTTGAAGAAAATACAAGTATGTGTAAGGAAAATGGTGATTTTTTTCAAAGTGTATATTTCTGCTATGTCATATATATAATTAAATATAGATTAAATATTTATGTCATATATATAATTAAATTTAGATTAAATATAGATATAGAGTCTGACTTTACTGACCTGTTAAATCTTAGATCCTGACCCTGCATCTGGAGTTTCTGGCATGTATAACACCTGATTCACTGTTAAATCTCCCACATGTAAGAGCACTTGTCACTTGCAGGGCAGCCTTTGTGGGTTCAAAGCAGTCTCACAAAGGCAGTGTTGGCAGCCTTGCCTGCAAATGATGATTCTATGTCAAAACTTCCACCATTTGATTTTCATGTACGTATATGTATATATATTTTTCAGTGTGTTCTTAATTCTTAGTATTTTCTTAGTGTGATTTTGCTGCTGTACCAGACAAGAACCAGACAATAGATTAATATTTCTCTTTCTATCCCTCAGTAATGAATAACTATCAGAAAGTAATGGGGTTTATTAGTCTCATAGAAAGATGCAACTTCTTAGCCAAGTCTTTGTTTTCTGTGTTGAATAGGAGCTAATATAACATTGTTAGCAAATATATGAGGTCTTTGACCTAATGGGATGTAGTGTTTGAGGGGGAAAGCATCGGTAAGGGAAGAAAAGGCTCATTTCCCAATCTTGGTTAACCCTCTTGGATGAATCAAGTCCCACTGCAGCATCTCAAGATTTTTTTTTTCCTGATTTCTTGCTTCTCAGCCTGTTGTGGGTCAGATGTTTTATCGCATGCAGTACATCAGTAGCACATGATATTGTGGGTCTTGTAGTTATGTAGACTTTTAAAAAGCGAGACACAGCTTCTCAGCAGTAATTGTAATGGTCCTGTGCTGGTAATTGCAGGTTTATACTCCCCTAAAAATGCTAACTTCTCTTTCTCTTGCCTCACTGTCACTTGCAGAATCGTTTGTGGTACCAGGCACCTTCAGTGACAGCTCTTTTGTAATGTGAATCAGTAGTTAGAATAAGAAAGATGGTTCTCTGCTTGTTAAATGTGATTCATTACTTGTTGATGTCAGGATATACTGCACAGACAAAGTAAAATAAATAGTGTTTGATAAATTTAAAAGTAAAATTGATTTTAATGGTTACTTATTTTTATTATAAATATTTCATTTAATTTTTGCCACCTAAAATTGCAATAAAACATTAAAGGATATAGGAAAATGCAGGTTGTTCATGTTGTCATCCTTCTGTTATTGAATTCAAAAATGGAGAGGTGTCTGTGTGTGTATCTAAAATATTTCTGAAAGGAAGTGATTTGCTGGTTAGTGTTTGCATTGTTTAGGAAGGCTCAGGCCTCCATGTTACGGAATCCACCATAATTCTATATAACAGTGTATATTACTGACAATTGAAAGGAGCAAATGTTTCATAAGAAAATTTTGCAACAGGCTATTGGCATGTGTTGCTCTTTAGCTGATGAATGCTACATGTGGTCAGTCATATGCATTGTATGGATCTATACAGGCTTTATACAAACTTTGAAGTACTTAAAGCCAACTAAGCAAACAAGAAAACAAAATCTTAATAAAAGGAAATGTCTTGTTAAAAGCAGCAGTTCTTGTACTTTGAAGAAAGTTGGCTGAATTTGTTAACTAATAGAGTATGATCTTACAACTTGGCTAAAATACAATAAAATGTATTTTACTGAATGTTCAGTGCTATTGTAGTTCTTTGGAAAAAAATCCTTTAGCTATTCTTGAATTTCTCAGATGGAATATACAGATAAAGCAGGCTTACTGGAAGAAATACTATACAGTGTTTTATGAAACCACTAAAAGTATCTGTTTAATGCTGTTAATTTTCATATTTTTTGCCCCTTTTTGTGTTTTTTTCCTGACTTATGTCTGTGATTCGTTAAACAACATCAAGTTAAAATAATTAATATTCTTAAGCCTTGCTTATTTGAAAAAAGGTATTGTTTTATATTGAAATTTAGCATAAATTAGTCATGTTGGTTTTGTTTGCAGTGCTCTGCTTTTTCTCAGTGACTACTGTGCTTTCTGTTCTGTACTGTTTTTCTGCTTTCCCTGCATTGAGCTTATTTTTCGTGCTGCTTGTGGAAAAGTTGCAGCCTATGACATGGCTATGTACATGTTCTTCCTCCATTGTGCATTTACAGTTTCTGTTGCACGTTCCCACCCTCGTGACTTCTTTCAGGATAGAGCTCCATTTTTCTTTTTTTGAGAAAGCTTACTTCCTTTTTTTTCCATAGAATAACATTTGATATTTAGCCTATTTTAGATCTGGTCAAAGCAATATTTATTGACTCTGTACAGAGAAATGCTTTACATATATAAGAACAGGAATTACGTAAAAAATAATATATATATATTTATATGTGCAGTCCTAATTTTTGAGCAATAGGTTGTGCTATGAACCATGCTCTTTAGCTTGTTGTGGCTAAATGGGACTCTGACATGTCCTGATGTACATGTACCATCCCTAGTTACTTAGATAATATGTACTGATAAAGGTGACCTCATTAGAAGAAACATTTTGCTTTTTCTTAAATAGTGTCATAAATATACATTACATTTGTTTAAAGCATCTTGCCTCTTTGAAGTTGGTTCAGTGTACAACATAGTGTCGGCTCATTAACATTGGATCAAAGCGTATATTAAATTTCTGATTAAACATCCCGTTCTTTGCAGCTAGGAATAAACACAATTATGTCTTCTTCCTTCCTGCTGTAGGTTTAAGATTAACACGTGTCCAATTTTAGTGAGTTCTGCTGTTCTAGCCAGCTGGGTAAACCTACTCTAAGGAAATGAAGTTTAGTGTACAGGCCTTTCTCAGGATTCAAAACTCCTTGCATATGTTCTAATTAACCCTCTTTTTGTATAGGTAATGGTTAGATATATATGTTACAGGAAATGTGTTTAATATTTCATCCAGTGCTGTCTGTGGGCAATTAAAAGCTGCCAGTACAAATTACCAAGATAACTGGAATTGGGCAGGTTGGCGATACCTGCCACACTGATGAAATTTTAGAGGGCCTAAATCAAAGAATCAAACAGAATCAAAGGTGAAGTACCTGTATCGCTTTTAATTTTGGCATTTTTTCCCCCCCTAAAATTCACAGAATCACAGGAGAGTTGAGGTTGGAAGGGACCCATAGAGATCATCTAGTCCAAGCCCCTGCTCCAGCAGGGACACCCAGAGCACGGGGCACAGGGCGGCATCCAGGCAGGTTTGGAGACCTCCAGAGAAGG